>JALIRH010000043.1:2395073-2555100 GCA_023055505.1 Callipepla californica brunnescens | reverse complement strand
TGGGGGGTCCTGTGGTTCTGTCTCATTTGGGGGTCGGTGCTGATTTGGTTGAGGAACACTCGAGGTCCCCCTGAAGCTTTGGGGGGGCAGAGGTGGGGGAGGGGCAGGGTCTGTGGTTGTGTGGGTTTGATTTATCCTGGGGGTGGGGGGGGTTCCCATCCCACGATGGGGGGTCCCCACGTTTTGCGGTGCCCCCACCTTAGGAACGTGCTGGAGCTGATCGAGTTCTTCGAGGAGGAGGAGCGCTTCTACCTGGTGTTCGAGAGAGATGCGGGGTGGTAAGTGTGGGGTTGGGGGGGGGGGGGGGGGGGATCCTCGTCCCTCCCCTCACTTGCACTGAGTCCTGACCCCCCCCCCCCTCCCCGCCCCACAGGTTCCATCCTGACCCACATCCACCGGCGGCGCCACTTCAATGAGCTGGAGGCCAGCGTGGTGGTGCGGGACATCGCGCGCGCCCTGCACTTCCTGCACAACAAGGGTGGGTGGGGGGCACCGCCCTGCGCGGGTGTGGGTCCCCCCCCCGGGGAGGTGAACCCGTTCCTCGGCTGGGAGGAGCCCCGTGGTATTATGGGGGGGGGGGCACACTCAGCCCTTCCCTGCATTGGGGTCAGGGTGGGGATTTGGCACTGTGTGAGAGCTGCTCTGTTTGTGACCCCCCCCCCCCCCCTCTCCCCCCCCTCCCCCCCTTAGGAATAGCGCACAGGGATCTGAAGCCGGAGAACATCCTGTGTGAGAGCCCGGACCAGGTGAGGGGGGGGAGGGGGCTGATGGGGGGGGGGGCAGGGTGCCGTGGGGGTCACCCAGACCCACACATCTGTGCCCTCACCCCACAAAGGTGTCCCCAGTGAAGATCTGTGACTTCGACTTGGGCAGCGGCATCAAACTGAACGGGGACTGCTCCCCCATCTCCACCCCAGAGCTGCTCACCCCGGTACGGCCCCCCCCACCCCAAAACCCCCCCACCCATAGCCCCTTATTTCATGACACTCTTTCCCACCCCCCTCCCTCCTTCCCATTCCTTCTGCTCTGTGCCCTAGAAGTCTCATGGGGTGGGTTCACAGGGAGCCCTCACCCCTACATCACTGCTGCTCCCCCCCTCCCCCCCGGGTGAGGAAGCCCTTATCACTGTGGGGCCCCATTGGGGGTTTTTTGGACCGGGTGGGGGGGGGGCTGAGCTACAACGACAGTGTGGGGGGAGGGGCCACGCAGGACCCCCAGCCCCATCTCTGCATCCTCCTGTTCTGCTTGTGTCACGAGTTCCCCATTCTCAGCCCTGCTGGGGGCTGTGTGCCCCTTCACCCCACCCCCTCAGCCCCCGGTCCCTATAGGGTTAAGGCTCACCGTGTGCCGGGGGGGGGGCACTGTGGGGGGGCGGTGCCTCTCCATTATCTGCTGCTGCAGCTTTTCCTCTGCCCTCGTCACCGGGTCATGTGTGCTGGAAAGGCCCAGAGCGTGGGGGCGGGCGCTGTGGGGTCGGGGCGTCCCCATTGCGTCAGCGCTCACTGCTGTGGGGGGAGGGGCTGGGAAACGGGGGTGCTGGGGGAGGGGCAGCTTTGGGGTCACACCCCGTTTAAAAAGGGGGCATAGCTGCTGGAACACCCCCTGTGGTGTCCCGGGGGGGGGGACCCCAAATAAGGGGGTCTGTGTCCCAGTGTTCCACACTGGGGTGATGGTGGGGAATGGGGGTCCCACAGATCGGGGGTTTGGGGGGCCCCATCCCAGTGCTCACTACAGGGGATCCCGTTTGGGGGATGGGGCTTGAGGTGGGGTCCCCCCACATCAGGGATTTGGGGATCCATCCCGATGCTCTCCATAGGGGAACCTGTTGGGGCGATGCTGGGAAACGGGATTCCCCAAATGAGGGGATGCAGTGACCCCATCCCAGTGCTCTCTGTAGGGGAACCTAATGGGGGCGGTGCTGGGCAGCAGGGTTCCCCAGATGAGGAGATTTGGGGGGATCCCATCCTGCAGCTCACTGCAGGGGAACCCGTTGGAGTTAACACTGCAAATTGGGGTCCCATGGATCTGAGGACCCCCTCCCACTGCCCACCACTGGGGGGATGGTGTTGGGATGCTGCTACTGGGGGGATGTGGGGATCCCATGGGGGCGGTGCAGCCCCCCAACCCCCCAGGAGCTGTGTCCCAGCGGCCGCCCCCCCCCCCGCAGTGTGGCTCTGCAGAGTACATGGCCCCGGAGGTGGTGGAGGCCTTCAGCGAGGAGGCGTCCATATATGACAAGCGCTGCGACCTGTGGAGCCTGGGGGTGATCCTGTACATCATGCTCAGTGGGTACCCCCCCCTTCGTGGGCCACTGCGGCTCCGACTGCGGCTGGGACCGGGGCGAGGCGTGCCCCACGTGCCAGGTGTGTGGGGGTGCCCACCCCTCAGCCCCTCATTTCCCCTTTCTCCCCCCCACGCTCAGCCCTCAGCCCCTCATTTTCCTTCCCCCCCCCACCAGAACATGCTGTTTGAGAGCATCCAGGAGGGCAAATACGAGTTCCCCGACAAGGACTGGGCGCACATCTCCTTTGGGGCCAAAGACCTCATCTCGAAGCTGCTGCTGCGGGATGCCAAGAAGCGGCTCAGTGCCGCCCAGGTCCCTGGAGCACCCTTGGGTGCAGGGGGTGAGTGCTGTGCCCCCCCAGCCCCGGTGTGACACCCCCCGAGGGGCGGGTGGGGTGCCTGTCTCTGAGCAGCTCTGTCTCGTTGCAGTGCGCCCCGGATAATACCCTGCCGACCCCATCATCCTGCAGAGGTGAGTGCTGGGGGGGTTAGGGGGGATCCCCATCATAGGGTTGTAGGTAGAAGCCCGTTTAGTTCCGGGCCTCTAACTGGCATCTGTGGGGTGGGTTGGGGCCATACTGGGGCTAATGGGGTGGGGGTGGGTGTTAGGACACAGCTCCTGGAGGCAGCACATGGATGGGCTGCCCTGTGGGATCCCCAGATCCCCTCAGCTGGGGCAGTTCCCAGCACCGTCCCCTGTGGGTTCGCTGTGGTGGGCACTGGGAGGGGGTCCTCAGATCCACAGGTCTCCATTTCACAGTGTTACCTTGATGGGTTCCCCTACAGTGAGTAGCAGGATGGAACCTCCCACCCCCAAAACCCTCTGATTAGGGGGAGCCTGCTTCCTAGCACTGCCCCCATTAGGTTCCCCTACAGAGAGTACTGGGATGGGCTCATTAAATCCTGTAATTTTGGGGACCCCACTTCCCACCATCACCCCAACGGGTCCCCCCTACAGGGGAGCACTGGGATGGGGTTCCCAAACCCCTGATCTGTGGGTCCCAATTTTGTGGCATCTCCTCAGTGTGTCACCCTATGGTGAGCTCAGGGATGTGGACCCCATTCCCACCATCACCCCAATGGGTCCTCCCTATGGGGGGAGCACTGGGATGGGCTCCCCAAACCCCTGTTCTATAGCTCTCCGTTATATGGCATCACCTCAGCAGGTCCCCCTGTGGTGAGAACTGGGATGTGAACCCTCTGATTAGGGGGACCCCGCTTCCCAGCCCACCCCATAGGACCCAGGTTTGGCCCCAGCCCACCCCGCAGACCCAAACCTCAGGAGGATGGGGCTCCCACCGCTGCTCTGGGCAGTGCCGGTGCATTGACTGAGAACGTCTTCCCCGTATCCCAGCAGAGCTCACGCTCACTGTTTGTAACCATGACCCACGGGATCCCAAACGTGCCGCTGTGGGGTTGCAGTACATGATCTGGGCCCGAACCCCGTTTTCAGCACCATCCCAGCGTGCGTGGGGCCGGGTGCCCCCAAACGCGCCCTCATCCCCCCTCCATCCGCACCCCACAGGAACAGCAGTGCCAAAGAACTCACCTCCTTCGCCGCAGAGGCCATGGCCGTCAACCGGCAGCTGACACAGCGCGACGAGGATGAGGAGGAGGAGGAGGAAGAGCGCCCCATCATCATCAAAGCCGCCTCCAGGGCCGTGCAGCTCTCGCCTCCCTCCGAGTCGCAGCTGGCGCAGCGGCGGCAGAGGAGCAGCGCGGCCAAAGCTGTGGCTGCGGGGCAGCACCTGGTGACCCCGCTGGTCCTGGTGGCCGACCAGGCCTGAGCCCCACGGCGCTCCCCTTCCCCGACCCCTTTTCCTCTTCAGTTGTTCCCTTTTTTTCGTTGGTGTTTTTTTTTTTTTTTTTCTTCTTTTTTTGTTTTCTTTTTCCCACCCCCCCCCCCCCCCACCCCCCCCCAGACCTGCCCCCCGCGTGCTGGCTGCCATCAAGGTAGGGCCGTCCCGTTGGCTGCTCCCTGAGGTTTTGTGGATCTTGGGGGGTTTTGGGGGTTTAGGGAAGATCCTACTATTTTTTTTTAAGGTATTAAATCACGCGTGGGGTCACTCCTCCTCCCCCCAACACACACACCCCAGGCACACCCACAGACGCTCGGATTTAGCTCCCTGATTGTGGTTGGTTTCTCCTGCTGACCCCCCCCCCTCCCTGCACCCCCAGGCACCAAAGGACTCTGTGCCGTGGCCGCTCTCAGCTCATCTCATACTGTGAACAAAAGACCCTCAGTCAGCCCGGCTCCACAGGGCTCCCCCAAATGCTGGGGAGGAGGGGGGTTCTACACAGGGGGGCCATCCCAGGGATAGTGCTGTGGTGTGGGAGCGCACCCCGACCCCAATGCTCACCCACCCACTGCCCCAACCCCAGCCCAGTGCCCACCCTGGCGGCCAGCCTCCGGAATAAGCTATTCGCCCCCTTTTATCCTTTTTAATTGTTACTGATTAGTGTTGGTTTTAACCTGTTCTAGCTGTGCTTCTCTGCAGGGCGCGCGGAGAAATGTCTTCCGTTCCGCCCTCGCTCCAGCAAGTGGCTCCCAGGGGTAAGGTCAGAGCGGGGGTAGGGGTCCAGGGCTGTGCTCCTGTGCTGGGGGGTGGGGGCCGTGCACCCCAGGTTCCAGAGCAGCTGAGGCAAATAGGGAAAAATATCTTTAGGAATAAAGGGGTGCTCCGTGGAACCCTCCTTGGTAGGGCAGCGTGGCCCTGCTGTGGCTTCGGGCTGGCCCCGAGGCGGGGCGGTGGAGGGGTGGCAGCAGGAGGGGTTGGGGTGCAGGGCAGCGAATGGGAGCAGGTGGAGCACAGAGGGGTCGGAGGCTGCGGCCGTCCCCGTGTCCTGCTCAGAGCAGGGAGCCCCGTTATTCTGCATTCTCTATGCTTGGAGCTTTATATGTTCGGGGGTTGTTGGTTGTCGTTTTTTTGGAGCGGGGGGTGGGAAGCAAAAAAACAACCGTGCCCCACGGTGTGCGCAGTGGGAGCGGAGAGACATCCCCGGGGTCACCAGAAAAAAAAGAGTTCTTTCTGTTTTCAGCCTGCTGACAGCAATACTATGCAATACGTGTGGGGTTGTTTTGGAGGGGGGGGGGCATAGGGCCATCTCCCCACCCCTCTGCAGCGCTTTGGGGTTGGGGATGGTGACGTCCCGAGGCCCCCAATCCGCCCTCCCCCTGCACGGGAACCCCCCCCCCCCCCCCCACCCAGAGGAGAAGCAAAAACAAAATCCATCTTGGTTGTACGCTGTGACTCGGATCGCTTACTTTGTGCTCTCTGTGGACGATTCCTCATTGTCTTATATTAAGAACCGCTCGGAGGACGCGTGGCACAACGCCTCGGGTTGGGGTCCTCGGGGTCCGGGGTGGGGTGGAAGCAGCACGGGGCCGGGCTGTGGGTTCAGGCTGTCCCCCACCCCTCTGGGTTTGGCTCTGTGGCACCCACGGGTGCCCCCCCCCCCGAAGCTCTTTACCCTCTCCTGCAAAGCCCCTCAGAGCACCTGTCCCAGAAACCAGACCTCACATTTGTTTTGAAGCTGGAAACTTTAAGCATTTTGCCCCCCCACCCCCCCCATCCCCACGCTCCGGCCCCACTAACCTGACGTAGGACTGGGTAGAAACTTGTACTGTGAAGCTAACTTCTTTTTTTTTTCCTCTCTTCGTGGAGATGGTGTGTGGGGGGGGGAGGGGAGGGTGGATTTTCTCTGCTTTACGATGGATGAAGACTGCCAAAGCTGGGCCGACGCATTGTACCCCCGCTGCCTCCGCACGGGGCCGGCTGGGAAATAGAAATAAAGGGGGAAACAGTGAAATAAAAAAAAAAAAAAGATTTAAAAAGGAAGAAAAAAACAAAAAAAAAAACAAAAACGAAAAAAAAAAATCCCTACAACCAACAAGCACTTTACTGTATGTACCAGGTGAACTGATACAGCTGGATTGAAGTTTTTCCTTTATAACCATTGTTGATGCCAGAATTTTGTATTCTGTTTTGTAAGGATTTAATAAAAACGCGTTGAGACCGACCCGAGGGTGGGGGCTGTCCCACCCCCTGTTCGCTTCTCCCAACCCTGGGGGTGGTCACTGTGGCCCCGCTGTGCCCTGGGATGTGGGGTTGGGGGGGGAAACTGAGGCACAGAGACAGCGCAGGGTGGGAGGGGGTGGCCTTGGGGATGGGTGGCTGTGGGTTTGGGGTTGGTTTTGGCTCGGAGGTTGAGGATGCTGTGGGGGTTTGGGGAACGTGGGGGTGGGGAGTGCCGTTCTCAAATAGAAAGTGGCTTTTTAAAGTGTGCTCTGGCACACGGTGAGGAGCTTTTCCAGCTCTGCCCCGGGGCTGCGGACAGACACAACAGCGCCTGGGTGCAGAGCTCAGGACCAGGTTTGGGCTGGGGCAGTGGTTGAAGCTGTGGGGCAAAGCTGAGCTTTGTGGGGCTGAGGACAGGGTGTAGGGCTGAGGACAGGGCCTGGGGCATCCCCTGGGCCCCCTCAGCTCTGCTGTCCCCACCAGGATCCCCTTCCTCACCACCGCCCCTAGAAAGTGCCCCACAGTCGGACGCTGGGTCAGAGCACGTGCGGAGAAGGGCAGCTCTGAAAATAGCCCCGTGCTGCTGGGTGCTGCGGCACTGGCCCAAAATAGGAGCTCACAGCGAGAGCAAGCACAGCAGAGGCACCTGGGTGACGCTCCTGCGGTCCTCCGTTCCCATCTCCTGCTCAGAACACACCTCCACAACGCAAAGCAACGTCAAGAGCGTGCTGGTCTGCTGGTCTCACCTCCGAGCGCGGCCGGGCCCCGTGCCCTCCCTGCAGCACGCTGAGGTCGGGCCGCTCTTCACACGGCTTCCCGAGGTGGCACGGCGATCCGTTGGCCACCAGCTCCGCAAATAGCGGCGCGGAGCCGTTTTTAGGAGCGTTTTGTTCTCAGCTTTATTTCGGGGAAGTGGAAGGCTCCCAGATGGCACCGTTTCCGACTCTTTGTCTGATGACACCGCTGATCGCTTCTGCTTCGCTCCGGGGATGAGCAGCCGCTCCTCGCCATCCTTCCCGTGGCCCTGCCCGGGTGTGACAGCACCCCGAGCACATTCCATGCCATCCCTTCTTATTTCTCTCCTGGGCTCCTTTCCATCGGCCTGGCTTTAAGCAGCCGCAAAAATGACTCATTTTCATTCATTCCCTCACACGCAGGGCTCTCATTAGCAGCCTGCACGGCGGCCAAAGGCCGGTGCTACCTGCTCACCCTTCCAGCTGCACGCAGGGCCGAGCAGCAGCCCGCAGCTCCTTCTGATGCTTGCAGCCCTAACGAGGCAGAGAAAGACGAGCAGGACAAGCGAAGCTGCGAGCGAAGAACACCACGCTGAAACGCAGTTCTGGTAACAGGGTGCTGGGAGGAGGACGCGTCCATGTTCAGCTCTCGGTTATCGGCAATAGCAGGAAGGTTTCAGAGGGAGCAGCAGCGTCCCCCTCGAGGCTGCCGTGCATTCCTGCGTGCGGAGCGGGTGCCAGGAGGGTCACTTAATGGCCGGCTCTGGGCTCCGGCATAGCTGTGGGAATGGGAGTTCCCCCAGTTTAGGGTAATGCAGCAGGAAGGGATAGGTGATAACACGATGCGAAGCCACCCAGCCACAACGGCGGCCCCACAGCCCTCTCCTCCCACCCCCCAACCCAGTGGGGCTGCCCCAGCACACCCCACAACTACCCCTGTAACCCCTCGGTATCACCCCTCTCCCCCTCAGAACTGTCCACAACTCAGAATTGCCCCCCTCACTCCAGAACTGCCCTTGCGCCCCTCAGAACTGCCCCCTCACCCCATGTTTGCCCCCTCCCCTCAGAGCTGCCCCAGCTACCCCTCAGTACCGCCTCCTCACCCCCCTCAGATCTGCCCATACACCCCAGAACCGCCCCTCCCCCCTCTGATCTGCTCCTCACGTCCCTTACATCTACCCCCTCCCCTCAGAACTGCCCCCTCACCCCCCAGAGATGCCCGTATGTCTCAGAACTGCCCCCTTACCCCTCACATCTGCCCCTCACACCCCTCAAATTTGACCATCCCCCTCAGAAATACCCCTCACAGCTGCCCCTCTCTCCTCAGAGCACCCCATGCACCTCAGGACTGCCCTTGTGCCCCTCAGAACTGCCCCTCACATCCGCCTCTCTCCTCTCTCCCTTCAGATCCGCCCCTCTCCCCTCACAACTGCCCCCTTAACACCCAGAACTGCCCCTCACATCTGCCCCTCTCAGAATCACCCCATCGCCCCTCAGAGCTGCCCACCTCCCTCACATCTGCCCCCACTCCCTCAAATCTCCCCATAGAGCTCTCCATACACCTCAGGACTGCCCCTGTGCCCCTCAAAACCGCCCCTCTCCCCTCAGAGCCGCCCCTCACAGCCCTCAGGTTTGACCATCCCCCTCAGAACTGCCCCTCAAAGCTGCCCCACTCCTCAGAGCTCTCCATACACCTCAGGACTGCCCCCCTCCCATCTCCCCTTTCTCTTCAGCTCTCCCCCTCCCATCTGCCCCTCCCTCTCAGACCCGCCCCTCACATCTTGCCCCCCCATCCCCTCAGACCATCCCACCTCCCTCACAACCTCCCCCTCACGTCCCTTACATCTGCCCCCTCCCCTCAGAACTGCCCCCTCACCCCCCAGAGCCGCCCCTCACCCCCCTCAGATTTTACCATCCCCCTCAGAACTGCCCCTCACATCCGCCCCTCTCCTCAGAGCACCCCATACACCTCAGGACTGCCCTCCCCCCTCCCATCTCCCCTCTCTCTTCAGCTCTCCCCCTCCCTCTCAGACCCGCCCCTCACATCTTCCCCTCTCCCCTCAGAACTGCCTCCTCACCCCCCAGAGATGCCCGTATCTCTCAGAACTGCCCCCTCACCCCTCACATCTGCCCCTCTCTCGTCAGAGCACACCATGCACCTCAGGACTGCCCTTGTGCCCCCCCACAGCTGCCCCTCAGATCTGCCCCTATCTCTCAGAACTGCCCCTCAGAACCGCCCCTCTCTCCTCAGAGCTCTCCACACACCTCAGGACTGCCCCCCCCCCCCCACCTCCCCTCTCTCTTCAGCTCTCCCCCTCCCATCTGCCCCTCCCTCTCAGACCCGCCCATCTTCCCCCTCCCCCTTCCCCTCAGACCTTCCCACCTCCCTCACCACCTCCCCCTCACCCCTCAATCCCTCCCCACACCCCTCAGCCCCCCCCCGCCCCCTCACGCCCCCTCAGCGGCGGCCCCGCCCCCTCCCCCTCTCTCTCCCCCCCCCCCTCCCCCGTCCCCTCCCTCCATGCCGCGCTGCTGCCCGGCTCTGTGCATCGCCCCGCGCCCCGCACCCCCCCGCTCCCCTCCCGCCGCCGTGTCCCGCCCGCCGCTCGTGGTGCTGCTGCTGCTGCAGCGCCGCCCCCCGCACAAGATGGCGGCCGGCGGGAGCGGCCCCGGGGTCCCGTCCTCCTCCTGCCCGCAGCCCCCCCCTCCCCCCCCGGGGAACGGCGCGGCCTGCGCCGCCGCCGACGGAACCCCCGCGTCCCCGGCGGGGCTCACGTACAACCAGTGCGGGGCCAACAACCCGGCCGCGGTTGCCGCGGGCCCGGGAGTGGGGGCGGCCCCGGCGGCGGCGGGCGGAGGGCTGCAGCGGGAGCCGGTGTACAATTGGCAGGCGACGAAACCCACGGTGCAGGAGCGCTTCGCTTTCCTCTTCAACAACGAGGTGCTGAGCGACGTGCACTTCCTGGTGGGGAAAGGCCGCGGGACGCAGCGCATCCCCGCACACAGGTGGGGGGATGGGGGGGGATGGGGGGCAGCGAGGGGGAGATGGGAGGGATGGAGGGGGGGAAGGGGGGAGGGCCGTGTTTGGGGTCTGAAGGTGAGGGGAGAGCTGTGGGTAGGCGCTGGGGGGTATGAGGAGGGGTATGGGGCGGTATAGGATGTGGGGAGAGCCGTGGGTAGATCCTGAAGGGGAGGTAGGAGGGATGGAGGGGAGGAAGGTGAGGTGGGGAGGGCCGTGTTTAGGGCCTGAAGGTGAGGGGAGAGCTGTGGGTAGGGTGTGATGGTGAAGGAAGGGCCGTGGGGAGGGGGATGGGGGTGTAGGATGTGGGGAGAGCCGAGGGTAGATCCTGAAGGGGAGGTAGGAGGGATGGGGGGGGGGAAGTGGGGAGGGCCGTGTTTGGGGTTTGAAGGTGAGGGGAGAGCTGTGGGTAGGCCCTGGGGGGTATGGGGAGGGGTATGGGGCGGTATAGGATGTGGGGAGAGCCGTGGGTAGATCCTGAAGGGGAGGTAGAAGGGATGGAGGGTAGGAAGGTGAGGTGGGGAGGGCCGTGGTTAGGGTCTGAAGGTGAGGGGGGAGCTGTGGGTAGGCCCTGCGGGGTATGGGGAGGGGTGTGGGGGGGTAGGATGTGGGGAGACCCGAGGGTAGGTCCTGGGGGGGAGGTAGGAGGGATGGGGGGAAGGTAGGTGAGGTAGGGAGGGCTGTGGTTAGGGTCTGAAGGTGAGGGGAGAGCTGTGGGTAGGCCCTGGGGGATTGTGGGGAGGGGTATAGGGCGGCATAGGATGTGGGGAGAGCCGTGGGGAGGTCCTGGAGGGGAGGTAGGAGGGATGGAGGGGAGGAAGGTGAGGTGGGGAAGGCCGTGTTTAGGGTCTGAAGGGGAGGGGAGGGGTTTGGGGGGATAGGATGTGGGAAGAGCCTCGAATAGGCAAGGGGGGGGTAGGTAGGAGGGATGGAAGAGAGGAAGGTGAGGTAGGGAGGGCTGTGGTTAGGGTCTGAAGGTGAGGGGACAGCCGTGGGGAGGCCCTGGGGGGTATGGGGAGGGGTATAGGATGTGGGGAGAGCCGAGGGTAGGTCCTGGGTGGGAAGGTAGGTGATGTGGGGAGGGCCGTGTTTAGGGTCTGAAGGTGAGGGGAGGGGTTTGGGGGGATAGGAAGTGGGGAGAGCCATGAATAGGCCCAGGGTGGGAAGGTAGGAAGGATGGAGGAAAGGAAGGTGAGGTGGGGAGGGCTGTGTTTAGGGTCTGAAGGTGAGGGGAGTGCTGTGGGTAGGGTGTGATGGTGAAGGAAGGGCCGTGGGTACGTCCTGGTGGGTTAGGATGTGGGGAGAGCTGAGGGTAAGTCCTGGGGGGGAGGTGGGAGGGGTGGGGGGAAGGTAGGTGAGGTGGGGACGGCTGTGTTTAGGGCCTGAAGGTGAGGGGAGAGCTGTGGGTAGGGTGTGATGGTGAAGAAGAAAGGGCTGTGGGGAGGCCCTGGGGGAGTGTGGGGAGAGGTATGGGGGGGTATAGGATGTGGGGAGATCCTGGAGGGGAGGTAGGAGGGATGGGGGGAAGGTAGGTGAGGTGGGGAGGGCCGTGTTTAGGGTCTGAAGGTGAGGAGAGAGCCATGCGTAGGCCCTGCAGAGGATGTAGGATGTAGGGGGGATGTAGGTGAAGTGGGGGAGGGTGGAGTGGGGAGAACTGTGTTTAGGGTCTGAAGGTGAGGGGAGAGCTGTGGGTAGGGTGTGATGGTGAAGAAAAAGCTGTGGGGAGGGGTGTGGGGGTGTAGGATGTGGGGAGAGCTGTGGGTAGGCCCTGGTGGGGGGGAGACATATAGGGGATGGGGAGTGAGTGGGGAGAGCCATGTTTAGGATGTGATTCCACACCCTGGGGATGTGGGACAGGCTCAGGCCTGGGCTGAGCTGCATCTGGGGAATATGAGGCCCTGAGGTGTTGTAGCTGAGCTGGGGGGGTGGGGGGGAGGTCAGGCCCTTTGGGGCGGAGTGTGGTGTTGAAGATGAGTGTCAGCCCCGTACTGCAGAGCTGGCAGCCTGCGGGTGGGGGGATGCAGCCTCAGGTGTGGGTGTGGGGAGGGCCACGAGTAGCCCCCAGGCCTGGGCTGTGCTGGGATTGGGGGGAGATGTGAGGACCATGCTGTCCCAGTGTGGTTTGGGGGAGCTGAGGTGGGGCTGAGGGGTTGTGAGGCCCTGAAGGGTCCCACGTGGGTATGGGGGGGGGCTCAAGATATGGTGGGACACGGTGTAGTTTGGGGAGGCAGGTGGTGTAGGACCTGAGAGTGTGGGGAAAGCCTTGGGGGTGGCCCAGGCCTGGGTGGAGATGGTTCTGGGAGATACGAGGACCCCCATGGGCTGGGGGGGCTCAGGACGTGTGGGGCACAGCCTGGGTTTGGAGCGGGGTGTTCCCTTCACACCCCACCCTATGGGGTGGGATCGGATCGAGTCCCCTTTGGTGGGGGGGAGGTCACTCCCTTGCACCCCCTGAGCTGCCCCTGTTGTCCCCAAGCTGCCTGTACTCCTCCAGAGTGGTGGAGGTGCATGGGGACGTTCCCGGGGCAGGGGGTGACCCATGTGGTGGCAGTAACACTGAAAAGAGGGGATCGTCCCGTGCTGCACGGTGTGGATGTGCTGGTGGCTGTGTGCCCAGGGCTGCTCCTTTGAATCCTAACTGCGAATTGTGTGCAAACAGCAAATGCAGTCCGTGGCTTTGAGGGCAGGGTCTGTCTTTTTGGGGCAGGGGGAGGCTCTCTCCGGGCAGTTTCCAGCTGTCCCTTTCCTCATCCATCCTCGTGCACCTGGAATTCTCCCCTTCAGGTTTCCCTTTCTCCTCCCTTCCTGTGCAGAGCGCGTTTGTTCTGGGCCACTTGGAGAGCTGAGGGCGTCAGTTCTGCACTTCTCTAATTTGGAGCTGAATGAGTGTCTGTGTGTGTGCTCGCTCCTGCCCTGAGAACCAGACCCGCTAGGTGGGCGGGGGCAGTGCTCAGCCCAGAGATGAGCAGAAAATAAAGGAAAAAAGCAAACAAAACAGCCCCAAAGTGAAACGCCGCTTAAATTGCTCTGCGAACCCTCAGGTTCTGCGGTGGTGAAGGTAGGATGGAGCGTGCCACGCCGTGACATCCCACTCCAGGACTGCACGGAGCTCTGTGAGATGTGTGACACGTGCTGCTCCGTTCCCATGTCAGCTCTCCAGAAGTGGGGAATTCAGGATTGCTGTGCAGAGCGGGGAACGGTGGTTCTGGAGCGTTCCGTTGTCGGTGGTGCATGGGAAGGGAGCAGGGCTGTGTGTGCAGAACTCCTTAGCGAGGTGAGAGAGACTCTGTGAAGAGAGAGTGCCTGAAGGGAACTTGGGCACTCAGAGTTTGGAGCACTGTGCGTCTTTTGGTCCCGTTAAGGTTCAGCAGCGTGAAACAAACGGGACCGACCTGTCCGTGAGCAGAGGTTGGAGGGTTCCCTTCGTGTGAGCACCCCTTTCAGATCACTTCTGGCAGCTCTCCTCTGCCTATGAGAGTGAAGAACTTGGAGTGCAATTAGCTTACGTGACTCCTTAGTGGAAAGCGATGCCTGCAACCTTCTCCCTGCCATTGCTGCTTCTGCACGGACGAGGGTTTCTGTCTCGTGTGGCACTCCTGGCGTTGTGAGCGAGGCTCCTTGCTTGCTCTTGCTGTTTTCCTTCGTTATTGCTGGGCAGAAATCCACGCGTGCCTGCTGTGCTTTGTCCCCAGCTCCCCTTCCCAGCGGGGGCAGTGCAGGCGAGCCTGGCACCCACGCAGCACTGCGCCCGTGGGAGCCCTCTGTGTGGGAGGAGAGCAAAAAGGGAGCAAACGGGAGGGAAAAAAAAAGCTGCTGTGTCACTTCCTACCGCAGTAAAATCCAACCAGAGCTCCCTGGTGGTGATGGACTTCCCGGGAGCACGAGTTGCTGCCTGCCGTCACGTACCGCCTTCTGCCCTCCGTTGTTGATACCTCTCTCCATCGAAGCGTGCAGCCGGAGCTGCTGTGCTCTCCAGCTCCTTCCAGGGCAGGGAAGTGCTTCAATCTGTGCTCCCCCACGGCTGGTGGCAGGGCAGGGGCTGCTGGGCACGGCCACCAGGACCCAGTGCTCCCTGGGGAAGCTCATCCCTGAGTTTCCCAGCAGTGGGAGTTCTCGGTGGCAGTGGTTTGAATAACCACAGCCCGCCCTGTGCTGCCAGCCTGCCCCTGGAGCAGGAGCTGGTGGCCGTTGGTGAGGGACAGCACCGGGTCCTTTCCAGCCTCAAATCTGCATTGTGGGAACCCTTGCTGTGTGAAGCAGCTGTGTGAGTTCTGCTCCACGATGCACGGAACCCCATGAACCGTTGGGGTGCTCCCTCTGGGGCAGGGCTCGGGGCGAGCTTGTTCACAGCATCGGTGTTTTCTCATGAAATGAAAAGAAAACCGTGGCACTCCCTTCTCTTGCAAAACATCTCACACTGTGGAGCAGCTCCCCTCCCTGGGGCAGCCCCTGGGGACCAGCAGCCAGCTGGGATTTGTCTGCTGGTGGGCCTGGCTTAACGTCAGCTGCTGTTGTTGTGATTTTAGGTTCGTGCTGGCCGTGGGCAGCGCCGTCTTCGATGCCATGTTCAACGGTGGGATGGCCACAACGTCCACAGAGATTGAGCTGCCCGACGTGGAGCCTGCTGCCTTCCTGGCTCTGCTGAAGTAAGCACGGCACGGCGGGGTGAGCAGACTCATTGTAGAGAGGAGTGCTTCCAGAGAAAGCAGTGAACCGTTCTGAGGTTGTATGTTTCTAACTAAACCCCTCTGCCCATCCATCCGAGGGCTTTAAATGCTGCTGCTAAACCCATTCCTGGGTGACATCTGGTGTAGCTGATGCCCAGAGAGCATCCTGCTCCTTCACCTCCCCAGCGTGCTGTTGGTGTGTGTGCTGGGAGGAGGAGGAGGAGGAAGGGGCTGTGCCATCCCACCGTGCTGGCTTTGAGCTCAGCTGGTGCTGATGTGGTGCAGCAGCCCTGAGTGCATGCTGGGAAGTCACTGTCTCATCTCTGTAGGGTTTCTGTCACCGAGTTCTGGCCTTTCCCATCCGGTGCTCCCGACGTGTTCCCTCTTGCTCCCTGTTAGGGACAGTACCTATATTTAGCTTTGGCACACTTCTCACTTTACCTTCCAGAAGTGCTTAGGTCGGGACTGTGCCGCCCTAGAAGATTTGAGAATCGATGCCCACAAGAATGAAAGGCCTGAAGTAACATTCCCACAGCTCCCTGCCCTGGGCCCACGTCAGCTCGCACACGGGGAATCCCTTCAGCTGCCATGTAGCTCCGCAGCAGCATGCTGTGCCTCTGGAGCACAGTTACCATCTCCCTTTAAGGCTGAAATATACAAGCAGGGGGGAAATCAGGCTGTTCCCTGCCAGGATTGATCGATTCAACCCCAGGTTTCGGTTGTTTGGGGTCACCCTTTAAGCCTTCCCTCTGCTTCTGCATCCCGGCCTTCCCCACAGCCCTCCAGAAAAGGGGATCTCCACAATGGTGGGCAGAGGCACAGGATGGCTTTCGTGCACTGCAGGAGTGCCCTTCGTTGCCTCGCTGAGCGCTGCTTGCTTGCCTGCTTTCAGGTTCCTTTATTCAGATGAAGTTCAGATTGGACCAGAGACTGTTATGACAACACTTTACACAGCTAAAAAGTACGCGGTTCCGGCGCTGGAAGCTCACTGCGTGGAGTTCCTGAAGAAGAACCTCCGGGCAGACAACGCCTTCATGCTGCTCACACAGGTGAGGTTGGCATGAATCCATTGGAACAGGAGAACGAGTTTTGTGAGTGTCAGCGACCCAGAGAGGGCCGTTCTGAGTTGCTGTGCTCTGCAGGTTTGTGTAAGGAGCAGCAGAGGACGGGGAGTGTCGCTGCTGGTTCAGGGCAGAGGTCTCAGGGTCCTTGCAGGGGTGATGGCAGCTGAGGCTGAGTTCCCTCAGCACACTTGTACCTCCCTGGCTGTGGTGGTTGTGCTCTTTGGGTTCAGCAGCCCAGAATCTGAGAGCTCAGGAGCTGTTATCCAAAAGCAGAGATCTTCCCCACAGACAGCAGCTGCAGAGAGGCGTGGTGTGCTGTGCATCCTCTTGTGGGAGCTGGGAACGTGAGCTTTAGGTGGCACTGCCAGGCTCCGGTGGCCTGGAGAGCATCTGCCATCCCTGCAGCTTTGGCAAGGCAGCACGTAGGTCCGTGGTGACTTCTTTCTGAGTCTCAAAGGTCCTCCACAAACAAGAAGGTGTCCTAGGTTTTCAGATGCTGCTGCTGCTGGATGGACCCAGGTTCTATCACTGGTGCTTCCTGCGTTGCTTGCTCGCTGTCGCAGCGTACCAAGCCTTCAAAAAGCTTTAAGGAGGAAAGTCCCTGTCTCTCAGTGAGGCTGTGTGAGCACCTGCCTGGAGCTGGTCACTGAGAGAGAGAAGAGAGAGCCAGATCTGCTCCTTCACGTGGAAGGCCACCTTTATTTCCTGCTTCTGCAACGAGTCCAGCTGTCACAGACCTGAGGTGCACGCATACAGAACGATTCCCAGTGCACTTAGGGCTGCAGACAGCTGGTGGAGCCCGAGACTCCAGAGCTCTGTGGCTGCATCCCTGCTGCTGCTCCAGCAGCTCTGACACACGGTGTTTCCAGCAGCCTCCAATCCCTGCCAGAAATGAGTGGCTGCTGCACCAGGAGCCGCCTCTGAGCATCCCTAGAGCGAGCAGAGCCGTCGTGCAGGGTGCAAATTCAGTGCAATAAAAGTCAGCCCCGTTCAGCTGGGTGCTCAGTGTGGTGCTGGATGTCAGGAAGGACGTGCCTGGAGGCACGCACAGCTGAAACAGAGCTGTGCCCCATGCAGATCTGTGCTCTGGCCTTTGCCTCGTCGTGCTTCAGTGCCTGGGAAGGACTGCTGTGGTCAGGCACGGCAGTGCCAAAGAGGACGGGCTGTGGGGAGGGGGGAGTGCCCGTGCTTAGCATCAGCCTGTGGAATACCCTTTGTGTTCATGATTGCTTCTTCGTGCCCAGGCAAGGCTGTTTGACGAGCCTCAGCTGGCCAGCTTGTGCCTGGAGAACATCGACAAGAACACTTCGGACGCCATCAACGCAGAGGGCTTCACTGACATCGACCTCGGTGAGCACCCCCTGCACGCTGCCCAGGAGCTCCTGGGCTCCGTCTGTGCCGTGGCTGCTCCTGCTCTCGTGCTGCACGAGGCAGCTGCAGAGGAGCACGCTCCCTGGCAGAAACACTGGAGCTGCTCGCTGTGGTGTGGCTGAATTTTTGTGGGCATGACACACTGCCTGCTCCCTGCGCTGCTGCTGGCAGCTTTGGGCTGGGCGTAGCTTGCCTTCCTCTGCCGAGCTGGCAGTGCTCCCTGAGCCTTCCTCGGGCTCCAGAGGGAAGTGAGAACTGGTTGTTTGAATGACCAGCTTGCTGGCACTGCTCGTAGGCACTAACGCTCAGACCTTAACCTCCCTTCTGACGGGATGGGGCACGGGGCTGGAAGGCACAGGGAGCTCTGTGGCCTTTTTGTTCACACAGTCACAGAACTGTAGGGGTTGGGAGGGACCTCTGGAGGTCGTTGAGTTCAGCCCCCCCACCCCCCAGCCCAGGTTGCACAGGTAGGCGTCCAGGTGGGCCTTGGACATCTGCAGAGAAGGAGACTCCACCACCTCTGTGTGCAGCTCCAGAGCTCCATCGCTGCACTGGGAAGAAGTTCCCCAACACATTGGTGCTTCAGTTTGTGGCCATTTCCCCTCGTCCTGTCACCACACACTGCTGAGAAGAGTCCGGCCTCGTCCCCTTGCCTCCTGCACCTCAGATATTTACAGATGTGGATCAGATCCCCTCTGAGCCTTCTTTTCTCAAGGCTGAGCAGCCCCAGATCTCAGCCTCTCCTCTCAGCCTGGTGCTCCATGCGCTTTATCATCTTTGTAGCCCTCCACTAGACTCTTCCCAGCAGATCCCTGTCTGTTTTGTACCGGGGAGCCCAGAACTGCACACAGTGCTCCAGGTGAGGCCTCACCAGGGCGGAGTGGAGGCGTGGATCGCTCCCTCAGCGTGCTGGCC
Source organism: Callipepla californica brunnescens (assembly GCA_023055505.1). NCBI lineage: Eukaryota > Metazoa > Chordata > Aves > Galliformes > Odontophoridae > Callipepla > Callipepla californica. The sequence goes on along the minus strand of JALIRH010000043.1, from coordinate 2,537,028 downwards.
ACGCTCCTAATGCAGCCCAGGTCCCATTGACCTCCTTGGCCACCGGAGCACACTGCTCACGGCCAACCTGTCACCCACCAGGACCCCCAGGTCCCTCTCCTCAGAGCTCCTCCCCCAACCTGTACCAGAGCACGCAGTTACTCCTCCCTAGGGGCACTTGCTCTCATTACACCTCCGCAGGTTCCTCTCAGTCACTGTGTGGAGCGGAGGGGCGGTCTGGCCGTGCTGTCTGACCCCTCCTTGCTGCCTTGCAGACACGCTGGTGGCCGTGCTGGAGCGGGACACGCTGGGCATCCGCGAGGTGCGCCTGTTTGGTGCCGTGGTTCGCTGGTCCGAGGCCGAGTGCCAGCGGCAGCAGCTCCAGGTGGTGCCTGAGAACAAGAGGAAGGTGCTGGGCAAAGCTCTGGCTCTCATCCGCTTCCCGCTGATGACCATCGAGGAGTTTGCAGCAGGTAACCGCCCCGGCCTTCCCTGAAGCGCTGAGCGGCGCGCTCTCGCTGTTAATTGGAGCTGGAGGTTATTCCCCTGCTTTGCAATAACCGTGTGAGTGTCCTGTCCCCCCTCCCCATGGTGTGGAGGTGTCACTGCTCCTCCAGGTGAGGTGCTCAGTGCCCGTGTGCCCCGCACTGCTGCTGTTGCTCAGAGCACAGCCCCAGGAAGGCTGTCGGCTCCCTCAGCTCTCAGGCTGCTGCTGCTGCTGCTGTGCTCAGTCCATCCCTGCGCCTCTCTTGTGGTTCTGAGTTATGGCGATGTCTGAACGGTTTCCGTTGGGGCTGAGGGGCTCTCGGTTGCGTTTCTTTGCCCCTCAGTGATGGGAATCCTTCAGCGTGAACCCCCTTTGTGCTTCGTGACAGCTCCAAGCTGTGCTGAAACTCACACTTATCACTTCCCCCTCCCCCAGCTGTGTCTGCTGCTCACAGCAGCTCCGGCTCTTCCAGGAGGACCACAGCAGCAGAGGTCGGGGAGGGGAACCCCCGGTGCTCCCCCTGGGGCCGATTCCTCCCCCGGTGGCAGCACAGCAGTGCCGGAGCTGCTCTCCTTCGGACCGCAGTGATGGTGCTGCTGTTTCTCAGCCCGCTGCTGTCCCCTGCAGGGCCGGCGCAGTCGGGGATCCTGACGGACCGCGAGGTGGTCAGCCTGTTCCTGCACTTCACCGTCAACCCCAAACCGCGCGTGGAGTTCATCGACCGGCCGCGCTGCTGCCTGCGGGGGAAGGAGTGCAGCATCAGCCGATTCCAGCAGGTGGAGAGCCGCTGGGGGTACAGTGGGACTAGTGACAGGATAAGGTCAGCTTCTCCGCTCGTTCTGCTGCCGATAGATTCGTGTTTCCCGAGCTTTCCTCCCCCCAAAAAGGGACAGCACCTCGGAGCTGGGGGGTGCGCGTGGCTGCTGCCGTGCGCTGAGGGGGGGGGGATGGGAGTGGGGTGGGGTGGGGGGTGAGAGCTTCGCTGCCCGCTTTGCTGCAGGGCCGTGCTGGGCTGCGAAGGACTCCACGGGTGCGCAGCGTGGGCAGCCCCTGCGGGCTCTTCGGCACCGTGGTGCGGTGCAGCGGTGGTCCCCGTTCCCGGGAGGGTCCCGTCCACGCGTTGCGGTGTCGGCGCAGCGCTGAGCGCCGCTCTGAGCGCCGCTGTGTGCGCCCGCAGGTTCTCGGTGAACAAACGGATCTTCGTCGTTGGCTTTGGGTTGTACGGCTCCATCCACGGCCCCACGGACTACCAGGTGAACATCCAGGTACGTGGCACTGCGGGGGGAGGGGGCCCCGCAGCCCCCGGGGTGGACGGGAGCTGAGCTGAGCTGAGCGCGTGTCCCGCAGATCATCCACACGGACAGTAACACCGTGCTGGGGCAGAACGACACGGGCTTCAGCTGCGACGGCTCCTCCAACACGTTCCGCGTCATGTTCAAAGAGCCCGTGGAGGTTCTGCCCAACGTCAACTACACGGCGTGCGCTACTCTGAAGGTACGGGGAGGGGGGGGATGTAGGTTTGGGGGGGGTTCTGTGGGGCTGTTGTGCTCCGCCGGAGCTGCCGCACGTCCCCGTCCCCGCAGGGCCCCGATTCGCACTACGGCACCAAAGGGCTCCGCAAAGTGATCCACGAATCGCCCACGAGCGGAGCCAAGACGTGCTTCACCTTCTGCTACGCCGCCGGGAACAACAACGGCACCTCGGTGGAGGACGGACAGATCCCAGAGATCATCTTCTACACATAGTGCCGCCGCCGGCCCCACGCGCGGGGCTCAGAGCCGCTCCGTGCCCACGGCACTGCGTCGTCCTCCGCCGTGGGGGAGGGGTGGGGGGGGTGGGGGGAGGGGCTGAGCGGTGTGGACGGTGCGGTGCATCCCGGGGTGGGGGGGGACGTCCCCACGCGGCCGTGCTCCGCAGCATCGCGGGAGAGAGCGGAGCTCTGCGTGGGCCGTGGGGGGCGGCGGTGCCCCCGCCTGCTGCGGGCTGGTGGCCCGGCCCGGGAACGAATGAACGGCGTTCGCACCGCGCCCGCATCGCAAAGTGTGAGCCCCGAGCGGAGCGGGGCCGCCCCCCCCCGGCTGAATGTACCCGCGGCTCCGGGACTGTAAATAGGAGACGAATAAAAGGCGCTGCGTTGTCTTTACGTGGGTCCCCCCCCCCCCTCCTCCCCCCGTTGTGACCACGCACAGACGCTGAGCGGAAGGTTTTCTTTTGTTTTTTTTTAAAGATATTATTTTTTTTTCGGGTTTTTTTTTTTTTAATTATTTTTTTTCTTTCATATATTTTTTTCTTTCTTTTTTTTTATTAAAAAAAAAAAAATCAAAACGACGAAAAAAAAGAAAAAAAACGAAACAAATAAAGCCCCAACGAAATAACCCAAACCAAACCCGGGAGGGGAGCGCGGTTCTGAGGGTGGGGGAGGGGGTGGGCGATGCTCTGCGGTCCCCATTGGGGCGCCCCCTCCTTCCCCTCCCCCACGCGGGGACGGTTCGGACGTTGCTTCGTTCCCCCCCTCCCCCCCCATCCCGGAGCCCCATAGCGGCCCGTCCCCTCGGGGCAGAGCAGTGGGGTGCGGGTAAAGCGAAGCGTGCCCTCCTCCCCCCTCCCCCCCCCCCCTCAGGTGCGGTGGTCTTTGCACACAGCGGCGCTCGGTGGGGGCGAAGGAGGGGAAGATTGGGGGGGGGGGGGTCCGTGTGCACCGCTCCCCGCGAGATTCCGCCGTCCCCCGTGGGGTCGCCCCGCGCGGGATCCGAACCCGCGGCGTTGGGGCGGAGCGCGACGCGGGGACGCGGCGGACGGCGGCGAAGGACGGAGCGAACAACGCGTTGCGCTGCACTGAGACTTCACTTTAAATTAACTTAAAGGACAAAGAAGCGACAGAACAAATGCCCCCAGGGTTCGCTCCGCAGCGCAGCGCAGCGCGGGGACCGCCCACGGCGATCCCGAGAGGCGGCGGAGGCGCGGGCACGACGCGCGGGCACGACGCGCGGCCCCGCGCGCCGCTCCCGTCGGGGTTTTTCTCTCTTTTTTTGTTTTTTTTGTATACCTTTTTTTCTCGGGTCGGGTCGGGGGAGGTCCCGCTCCGCTCCGCCCCGCGGCGCCGTCCACGCGGCCGTGGGGACCCCCAGCGCTGCTCCACGCGCTCATTTGTGGCGTTTGGTGCTTTTCCTCTTCCTCCTCTTGAAGAAACAGCAGCACCTGAGGATGGAGGGATGGAGAAAGAGGAGGGGAGAGGGGTGGGAGGGACAGAGGGACGGATGGAGGGACAGAGGGACGGAGAACGGAGGGATGGAGGGGACACAACAGAAGGATGGACAGACGGAGGGAGGGATGGGAGGACGGAGGGACAGAGGGATAGAGATGGAGGGATGAGAGGACAGGGAGGGATGGATGGAGGGATAGAAGGATGGAGAGATGGAGGACAGATGGATGTTAAGGATGGAGGGACAGAGACAGTGGAGGAGGGAGGGAGAGACAGAAGGATGGACGGATGGAAGGAAGAAGGGACAGAGGGAGGGACACAACAGAAGGATGAACAGATGGAGGGACAGAGGGACAGGAGGACGGAGGGGAAAAGAGATGGAGGGATGGGAGGATGGAGGGATGGATGGAGGGACAAAAGAACGGAGGGATGGAGGGATAGAAGAGATGGAGGACAGATGAACGTAAGGATGGAGGGACAGTGTGACAGTGGAGGAGGGAGGGAGAGACAGAATGGAAGATGACAGAAGGATGGACAGATGGAAGGACAGAACCATGGAGGGATGGAAGGAAGAAGGGACAGAGGGAGGGGGGACGGACAGAGGGACACAACAACAGAAGGATGGACAGATGGAGGGGCAGAGGGACAGGAGGACGGAGGGGAAAAGAGATGGAGGGATGGGAGGACAGAAGGAAGGAGGGACACAACGACAGGAGGAGAGGGATGTGTGCATGAAGGGATAGAGATGAGAGATGGAGGGATGGGAGGACAGAGGGATGGAGGAACAGTGGAGAGATGGAAGGAGGGAGGGATGGAGGGATGGAAGGATGGGAAGATGGAGGGAAAAGGGATGGAGGGCCACAATGACAGAAGGATGGACAGATGGAGGGACAGAGAAGGAGGGACCATCAGTGGCTGAGTGGGACAGCGGCCCCGTGGGGTTCGGGGCACACAGTGATCCCTGAGTGCCCCACACGGAGCTGCCCCACACTGAGCCCTGGAGGACGGGCAGCACTGTGGCACACAGCGCAGTGACTCTGAGCGGTGGCACTGCCCACGCTGTCCCCGTGTGACGCTCTGTGGGGCAGCGCAGGGCCGGGGGGGTCCTTACTTTGTATCGTCGGTCACCTCCACCTCAGTGGGGGCCGTGATGGGCGCGTTGGAGTGCCCCGCCGTGGGGTCGTCCGTGTTCAGCTCTCCGTTGGTGGAGCTCATCACCTGCGGGGAAGCACAGGTCAGCGTGGGGCCTCACCCCACAGCACGGTGGTCCCATCTCCCCTCTGCGGGACGGCGGATGGCTGCTCCTGTGTCTCCACCCCACGCTGCCCCATCCGTGGGGCAGCAGCCGACCCACGGAGCGAGCGGTGGTGACAGAACGAAGCACAGACAGAGCGAGCGACGCAGCCCGGGACCACTCAGGGGTGTGGAAGGGGGGGGGGGGTTCCCCAGCACAGTGCCCTCACCCCGAGCTGAGGGCTGCCTGCAGGGATGGCAGAGCAGTGCCCGTCCTGTGGGGCACAGCAGAGCACATTTCTCCCCCCCACCCTCAGCGCGTGGTCGCATGTACCTGCGCGGACCCCCCGAGCCCGGCGGCTGCCAGGAGAGCTCCCCCGGGCTCCTCGGCGGGGTGAGCATCACACTGCTCCGTCCCCTCGGGCGGCTGCTCCCGGCAGGAGGGAGGTAGAGGATGGAAAAGAAACAAAAGAACAGAAAAAAACAAAAAAAAAAAAGAGGAAAAGAATGGGAGGAAGAGCGAGGAAGGGGGGGGGGGGGAGGGGGATGATGATGGGGAGGGTGAGAAGAGAGGCAGGAAGGGGTGGAGAAAATAAAGAGGCGCAAAAGCAAAAGTTGGGGATGGAGGGGGGGGGTGGAGGGGGGGGGATCGGCGCGGGGGGAACGCGAGGAGGGCCGCAGCCACACAGTGACTCTGCCCCATCCCATCCGCAGCCAACCGCCCGGGGGGGACAGCGACCCAGGGCCTCGGCCCAGGGACGGCAGCGAGGAGCACTCTGGTGCTGCACGGCCCCCACAGCATCCCCTGCACGGCCACAGCGACCGCACAGCCAAGAGCGCCCAACGTCCTCAGCGCTGCACACAACACGCGGCACTCAGAGCCCACGGGGGCTGCTCCGTGCAGCCCCTCCGGGACGCGGCCCCCGCTCACCTGGTGTTTGGTGTGGGGCTGTGCTTTGTCTCTGCTCGGGGGCTGCACCTGCACCTCGCTGTGCATCGTGCCGATGGGGGTGGGCTGCGGACACCACGAGCACAGCGTCAGCAGCGGCACCACGGCCCTCCGCCTCCCACCCCAACCCCAACCCTGAGCCCACAGTCCCAACCTTAACTCCAACTCCAACCCTAACCCCAGCCCTCGGCCCCTAAATCCCACCCCTAACCCTGACTCATAACCCCAGCCCTCAGCCCCTAAACCCCATCCCAAACCCCACCCCCCCAACCACAACCCAAGCCCTTAAATCCCACCCCAACTCCAACCCAAACTCTCAGCCCCTAAACCCCACATCAACCCCCAATCCCAACCCCAGCCCCTAAACCTCATCCCAACCCCAGCCCCTAAACCTCATCCCAACCCCAGCCCCTAAACCTCATCCCAACCCCCAACCACAACCCCTAACCCCAATCCCAACTCTGAACCCCATCCCAAACCCTGACCCCCAACCACAACCCCCAATCCCACCCCCAACCCTCAGCCCCTTAACCCCTCCCTGACCCCCAACCCCAGCCCCTAAACCCCTTCCCAAGCCCAGACTCTCAACCACAACCCCCAATCCCATCCCCAAAACCCCAACTCCAACACCAACCCCAGCCCCTAAACCCCTTCCCAAACCCCAACCCTCAACCACAACCCCTAATCCCACCCCCAACCCTCAGCCCCCAAACCCCACCTCAAACCCTGCCCCCCCAACCCATGCTGGGTCACTGCCATGGCACAAAGTGACGTCTCCAGGAGCCCCATGCATCCGCGGGCTCCATCACAGCAGCCCGGTTCTGTTTGGAGCCCCCAGCCCCCATTTCCCCCCCTCCCCCACTCACCAGAGGTTTCCCGGCCCAATCGTATTCGTAGTCGAACACATAACCGTTCCTCTCGAACAGATCCGTGAAGAGTTTGCGCAGGTAATCGTAGTCCGGCTTCTCGAAGAAGTCCAAGCGCCGCACGTAGCGCAGGTACGTGGCCATCTCCTCTGCGGGGACGGGGGGAGGGGGTTCGGTTTGGGGCCGTGGGGGTGGGGTGGGGGGTGTTGGGGTGGGGGGTGTTGGGGTGGGGGTGCTCTCACCTGGGAAGTTCTCACAGAGCACCTCCACCGGCGTGGCACGCTTCGTGTCGCCGATCTTCTGATACCTCTCCTTGAGTGTGTCCGCCTGAAAGAGCCCAGCGGGGTCACGGGGTGAGGGGAGGGCAGCTGGGATGCGCCACGATTTGAGGGGTGGGCACTGATGGGGGGGGGCACGGCAGCCCCCAGCACGGCCCCATCCCGATACCTTCAGGCCTTGCCAGGGAAGGCTCCCGCGGAGGAAGTACATGAACATATGTCCTAACGCTTCCAGGTCGTCCCTGCGGCTTTGTTCTGAGCAGGGACAGAAGCGGTCGTGAGCAGTTCCCCCCATAACCCCCCCCCCCCACCCCACCGCCCCACAGTGCAGTCAGGCAGCGTGTCCCCACATCTACCCTGCCCCACAGCCCCCCCCACTCCAAGGCCCCTGCTCTGCCCCATCAGCTCTCTCTGCACCACAGCCATCTTGCCCCACAAACCCCCCCTCCCATCCCCACAGCCCCAGTCCTGTCCCCCTCCCCCACCCCACAGCCCCCATCCACCCCACAGCCCCCTCTCAGCCCCACAGCCCCATCCACCCCACCAGCTCTCCCTGCCCCCATCCACCCCGCAGCCCCCATCCACCCCCCAGCCCCCATCCACCCCACCAGCCCTCCCAGCCCCCAGCCCCCTCCCTACACCACCCCCCCCCCCCCCCCAGCACACCTTTCCCGAGGTGGGTGTTGATGCTCATGTAGCGTGCTGTCCCCGTCAGGCTCTTGTGCTCTCGGTAGGGGATGTGTTTTTTGGTCTCGGGGTCGATGTACTCTTTGGCCAGGCCGAAGTCGATGATGTGGATGGTGTGCTGCCGCTTGCTGCCCGGCCGCCCCACCAGGAAGTTCTCCGGTTTGACGTCTCTGTAGATGAGGCTTTTGGTGTGGACGTACTCCATCCGCGTGATCTGGGGGCAGGGGGTGTCACCGTACCCCTGTGGGTGCAGCCCCACCGCGGGCACCGTGCCGCCCTCCCCCCCTCCTCCCCCCTCACCAGCTGGATCGCGATCATCAGGACGGTTTTGAGCGTGAAGGTGCGGTCGCACAGATCGAAGAGATCTTCCAGGCTGGGGCCCAGCAGCTCCAGCACCATGGCGTTGTATTTCCCGCAGGGGCCGAAGTAGTAAACCTGAGGAATTCCTTCTGCGGGACAGGAGCGGGTGAGGGGGGTCAGGTGGGGAGGGATGGATGAGAGGAGGGAGGGACAGAGGGATGGAGGGACGCAGACAGAAAGAGGGACAGATGGAGGGAGAGAAGGAAGGAGGGACAGAAGAACAGAGGGGAAGAGGGAAGGAGGGACAGAGGGATGTGAGCATGGAGGGATGGAGGGATGAGAGGAGAAAGGGATAGAGGGATGGAGGGATGGAAGGAGGGAGGAAGGGAAGGAGGGAGGGAGGGAAGGAGTGGAAAAGGGGAAGAGGGAGGGAGGGACAGAGGGATGTGAGCATGGAAGGATAGAGAGAAGGAGGGATGAGGAATGGATGGATGGATGGATGGATGGATGGATGGATGGATGGATGGAGGAATAGAAGGAAGGAGGGACAGAAGAACAGAGGAGGGATGGAAGGATGAAGAGATGGAGGACAGAGGGATGGAAGGATGGAGGGACAGAGCGACAGTGGAGGATGGAGGGATGGAAGGAGGGGGGGATGGAGGAGGGAGGGAGAGACAGAAAGGACGGACAGATGGAGGGAGAGAGGAACGGAGGGATGTAAGGAAGAAGGGACAGAGGGATGGGGAGGGATGGAGGCACACAATGAAAGAAGGATGGACAGATGGAGAGACGGACAGGAGGACAGAGGGAAAGAGGGAAGGAGGGACAGAGGGATGTGAGCATGGAGGGATAAAGAGATAGAGGGATGGGAGGACGGAGGGAGGGACAAAGTAATGGAAGAATGGACAGATGGAGGGACAGAGGGACAGGGGAGGGATGGAGAGATAGAAAGAGAGAGGGACAGAGGGAGGGAGGAGGCACACAGTGACAGAATGGTGGTCCCAGGAGATCCCAGGGCCATACCTGCATTGCCGAGCTGCTTGTAGAAGCGGTACTCCAGGTGCAGCTGTGGGGCCCGGGACTTGATGGGCTCCTGCGAGGAGGGGAGAGGTGCTCAGTGCTGCCCTAAAGTCACCCCACACCGCCCCACACCGCCCCAGCCCACAGTGGACTCACCAGTTTGATCGCTACGTACTCGTTGGTGTAGAGGTTCTTTCCTGTGGGGAAACACCAACAGAAGGCATCGGTGCCGAGTGAGGAACCTCCCCCACCCCCCCAACACACAGCTCCTAAAGGAGCTGGGATGTGCTGGGAGCACCCAGCAGGACCTGGAGCACGGTGAGGGCAGCTCAGGCGCTGTGAGCTCTCAGTGCCGGTCCCTCTGAGCACAGCACTGCTTTTAATACCATCGAGGGAGTAAAGAAAGGTGAGCTCAAGGTTTGTTGGCCGCAGCCACGACCTGCTGCTGGCTCAGGGCCTGCACGGACCCACTCCTGTCCTCCCGCCCCCCCTCCAAAGTGCCGTTTTTAACTCTAAAAACAAAAGTTACACGATGGAAATTGGGAACAAGAAAGCTGCTGGGCTTCCACTCATGTTGGAAACCAAAGCACTGGAGGAGGGGGGGGGGGGGTGGAAGAGGTAATCCACCACCACAACTTCACCAAAATCCCCATGTGCACGAGCTGGCAGCCCCAGGGTGCCCCCAGTGCCCATCACAGAGGTGAAAAACCGCGTGGGGCACACGGGGTCCTTGCACGACGAAGCCAGAGGGACGGGAGGAGAGGGACACAGCAGCACGAAGGGCTGAGGATCAGACTCCCCAGCCCCTCCCAGGGAGGGCACAGCAGCACCCACAGCACAGGCACAGATGGAAGAGGGGGAGGTCCTTCTCACCTAGGCGGAGCTCCCCGAAATTGCCGCATCCGATCTTCTTGCCCACGCGGAAGTTGGGACCCACCATTAAGACTCCCGAGTTGGTTCCGGCGCTCCTGCTTCCATGGCTGCTCCTTCCTCCACCCGTCTTGGACATCCTTTTACCTTCCTCCAGCTCCCCTTTCCCTCCTCTCTTATCAAAATCCATAAGTTTGTGATACCCCGGCCTCTCCACGGTTACGCTGCTGCCATACAAATCCCAGAGCTGCTGAAAGTTGAGGGGGGAGGAGAAAAGAAGCGGGGCTGCCCTCGCTCAGTGCAGCATCCCGGGAGGAGGGGAGCGGAGACGGGCCGGGCTACTGAGACGTCGGTGCTTCCCGAGGTGCTGCTGGGATTGTCATCGTCGCCGGTCACGAGGAGATCTTTGGTGGAGAGAACATCCTGCGCAGAGGGTCCTCCCAGCGCCCGGCGAGCTGCGGGATGGATGGGAGAGACAGGGAAATCAGTGCAGCTCCCACTGCCCCACGGCCACGGAGGAGGATGGCAGTGCTGTGGGGAGAGCAGAGCCAAAACCGCGGCCTCAAAGTGATGTCTGGTCGTGGTGTGAGGTGGAATGGGTGGTGAGCAGAGCCTGAAGTCACTGGGGAGGACTCTGCCACAATGAAAGGTGGTTGGAAGATTGGGCTGGGCTCTATGGAGCAGGACACCCAGCACAGAGCTGCTGTGGGGCACAGAGCTGAGCCCCATGGAGCAGGGCACCCAGCACAGAGCTGCTGTGGGGCACAGGGCTCAGCCCTATGGAGGACACCCAGCACAGAGCAGCTGTGGAGCGAAGCACTGTGGCTGTACAGCTTCCTACAAAGCACAGTGAGGATGTTGGCCCTGGAGGAGCGGGGCTGGGAGGATCCCTGTGGATTAGGCCCAGGCTTCCTCCAGGCACCTCCCCGAGCACGGGGACAGGACGCAGCCCTGCTCACCACCCCCTCTGCTCCTCTCCAGCTCCCGCTGCAAGGCCGCCAGCCCTGGGCCCTGCTACGGCGGGTTAACCAAGCAATCCCAGCCCCCCCAGCGCTCAGCCTGCAGGAAATGAGCACGCTGCAGGCCCTGACGCTCAGCCAAAGCCCGTAAAACTTTTTACTGCCACGGCACCAACCCCTCCGTGGGCCGTGCGATGCCATCTGGGCCACACTGTTCTCTACGCTCAGACGCCGAGCCACACAAAAGAAGGGAACAGAGGGGGAGGACCCGCAGCTCGAGGTCATCCTGCTGCTGCCCAGGGCACAGAGCGACCCGTCCCCACCTCTGCCTGCAGGATGGATGCACGGCACCGCTGTCCCTGTGCTCACGTGGTGGAAGAATAACCCAGCTGAGAGCTGGGCAGAGCAAACCAGGACCGGGCTGCTGGGCTGCGAGTGCCCTCAGGACGCACTGATCCCCCCCTGCTTCCCTCTGTGTCAGCACCAGGGGCTCAGGTCGGCTCCGCTGTGGGCTGACATGTGCTGCACACACTGCTCCCCCCATAAGAAGGGGAAAGCTCACAGCGTGGAGGAAACACGTCCTGGTTCTGTCCTACGGGATCTGCCATACACCGGAGATGTCCCGGATGCCCTCAGTGGGACAGGGACGGCCTCCAAGGTCCCCTCCAACCCAAACCATGCCAGATGGAGAAAGCATTTCTTGTGTTTACCCCCCCCACCCCGAGCTGAAGGGCACTGTGAAAACGATGCCCCTTCCAGCTCCCACGTCCGTGACGTTTCTCCCCACGTCACGAGTGTCCCCGTGTCCCCAGGGAAGGGACCACTTCCCATCTCCCAGCTTCCAACCATCTCTACAGCTCTTTCGTGGATTGCTATGCACCTCCAAAGATGAAGGCTCCCTTCCTTCTCTCCGACCCGATGGGGGAAGCAGAGTTTCAGCACAGAACATTTGCTCCTGATGGAACACTGCTACAATAATAGCACCGAGTATACAGATGCTAAAATAAGACAAGGTCTGAAAACGGGACTGAAAAGATGAAACACAGCACAGCCACATCCCGAGCGCCCCAGAGAGCGCTCAGCGCTCGGCCTCAGCAGCCACAAACTCAGACTTCCGACTACAGACTCATAAAACCTACCAGAAAGGAAACACTGCAGCTCTATCACAGAGAGCTGAATGGAAACAGCTCTGCACGCAGCCCTTGAGAAGCACTCTGTGCCCGGATTTACCCCTGTGAGAAGGGACTGTGCCCAGCAGCTCCACGGCCTTCTGCAGCACAGCAGAAGGTCCCAGCAGAGTGGGGTCAGGAGGGGCAGATCTTAGGGCAGGAAAGAGCTGGGCACCAAAGCAGTGTAGGGTCAGGAGGAGCAGACCCTGGGGCAGAAGGGAGCTGGCTACCAGCCCCCTTCCCCACCCAGCCATGCTGCAGGATGCCAGCAGCAGCCCCCACCTGCTCACTGCTCTTTGCAGGAACGACGAGCAGAAGGCCCAGCTCCATCCTGACACTGCACCCGCAGTTCCTGTGCACAGGTTGGGCAGTTTCTTTGCTGTCACCGTATGCAGGACGCTGCAGGTGGAGGATGGGTAACCAGAGCAGGAATCCTGAGCAGTGGAGAAGACACAGGCTCATCCTCTGCCCCTGCGTGAAGTACCACGAGGCCGTAATTCTGCAGCATCTATCACATCAGCAGTTGGACACAAAGAGGCCAATTAGGATGTTGAAGTGCTTTCGGTTTTAGCAATGCAGACACAGTAGTGTGAGAAGAAAGGAAGCTCCCACAGACAAAGCAGAGTCTGCAAGTGGGAGACCCGAGGACAGCAGCAGCAGGAGCACCTCAGCTCTTTCCAGGAGCACTGCGGGCAGCCTGGACAAGGTGCTTCGGGCTCCTGCTCTGCACAAGAGTGGGGTTCAGTGGGGCCCTTCCTATCCCCAGCAGTGACTTGAGGTCTCAGCCTCAAGTCCCCCACACCTGCAGCCTTGTACAGCTCTGTCAAGGGGTTTCCTGCTGAAAGCCAACAAAGCACTCACAACAACGAGCTCTGCTTCGACACCAGGTACCAACAAAGTCCACGCTGCTGCTGGGAGGCAGAGCAGCGAAGGAACCAGCTGCCTTCCAGGAACCCATAGCAGCTGGCCAGCAAAAACCTGCTCACCAGTCCCGTGAGAGCAGCTCAGAGCTGCACGGCCAACCCCACCCCAGCCAGGTTCACAGCACTCATCCCACTCAGATCCGACCTGAGCTTCCCCAGCACTGCAGTTCACTCACCATGGTGCCCGAGGTTTGCTTTCAAGCCCGGTAACTCCATGCACAACAAGCTCCTGAGAGTACCTGCATCCCAAACCAGCAAGTCCCACGGGCACCCCGAGCAGCAGTGACAAGGTTTCTGCCCCTATGGGTGATCCTCACGGGCAGCTTGGAACAGCTGCTTCCATTTTGCAGCTCACATCTGGGGTCAGAATGCCTCTCCAGTGCCACTGCAGCCCACAATAAGGTGAGGTCCGCCTCCTCCAGCACTCTGCTTCCCCAGCCCTGTCCCTGAGTACTCTACTCCCGTGTCCTCAAAAGCAAACACTTCTAAAAGCAGCACAAAGCACTGCTCACCTTTCTCTCCGTGAGGGATCTTCGCAGCGCGCATGGGAATGAAGAGCTGCCATTGGTTTCCCAGGCAGCCCGAAGAGAGGAAGGCTTTCTCCCCTCCTCCTCTGCAAGCCACAGAAGTGCTGCACTTCTGCTCCACAGCAGCAGCTCAGACTGACGCCCAGCAGAGGCCGCAGAGCTGCCCAGCAGCAGACTCCAGGGCACCCAAGGGCTCAGCTGTGGGTGCCATTAGTGCATCTCACCGGAGCAGGAGAGCAGATGCTTTGGCAAACGAGTGCCTCTTTCCCACCCTGCAGCCACAGGCTGACTTCCTAGCCTGGCGTTGGAGCTGCTTCTCATGGCTCTGCTCTGAAACGTTGGGTTTTCCCCCTTCCTCCTCCAAACACACAGTTCTATACGCATGCACGTCTCAACGTCAGGGTGAGGGCTTTGTTCAGGTGGGTGAGACTCCTGAAGGGCCCGACCCGTGAAGGACACCAAAGCAGAGAGATGGGAGCACGTCCTGCTGTCCAGCAAGGCTGCCTCTCCAAACTTCATACCATCACCCTTCAATTTGCTCCCGTTTATGCAGTCACAGGAGGCTGAGGATGGAGAACAAAGATGTGATAGCAACAACCCCAACCCCACGCACCCCAGAGACCCCACAGCCTCGAGACCCACACGTGCTTCCTTCCAGCACAGAGGGATCACCTTCAGCGAGCACGAGGGGGCTCCACATCTGGTCTCCAAAGGGACAGAAACGTTTCCCAATCCTTTTCCTATAAGGAAGGGAACTCCTGGATGCACGCAGCTCCTTCTCTTCCTTCACTCTCCCAGGTCTAAGCTAGGGGACAGCCTCAGAACCTCCTGTCCACCTGGAGGAGATTTCCTCCCTCCCAGCACGCTGGGCAGGAGCCCAAGCAACAGCGATGGCTGTGCCTCTTCCTGCTGCTCCCAACTGCAAGCTCCAGGGGCTTCCCAGATGGCTGATGCGAAGAGTAAATGCCCTTCAGCTCTTACAATCCCTGCAGCTCATGGCATTTCACTGAGGAAGTGTTGCTACAGAAGAGGGAACTGAGGCACAACTGCCCAACGTCGTGCAGAACACTGCAGGAGAGCAGTCCTGGGAGCTGGAGAGGGAGGGCAGGCTGTGCCCACACCCCACAAACAGCACAGGAACACGAGGGCTCTGCACTGAGGCTGAAGGCACCGATCCCTCCAGGGACAGCAGCACAGAGCTGGGGCTGGGCTCCTCACCGCAGGGCAGCGGGCACAGAGCAGGTACCCAGGGAACTGCTGGCTCATCCCCGACGACTGGGAAGCTTGGGGTGCCGTGTGTGAACACAGGGAAGTGCATCCAGAGCAGTCCAGCCCCACAGAGCACAGGTGCAGGCCCGGGCTGTGTGTGATGCGTGGCAGCAGGCTTCCCCCGGCCCATCTGGGGACTGTCACTCCACACTGATCTGCCTGGCCTCACGTCACACGGATCGCTACCAAACCCTCTGCTGTCAGCAGATCCGGGTTGGCACAAACACTTTTAATAGTAGGATCTTTCTTTCTCTTTTTTTTTTTTTTTCCCTTAACCCATATCCTTTTGACAGAACCAGGTTAGGAAGCAGCTGCACCGTCGGATCCGGGGTGGCCTTCTGCGGTACGAAGTGGGGAGAAAGGGGATGAGCAATCACTTCCATCACCAGAACACTGCTCATTCCAGCTCCCCTCCGGCTGCAAAGAAGCTGAGGACACCGAGTGAAGCAGCACTGCTCTGTCCCAGCACGGTGTCTCGGAGGTGGGGGGGACAGGGGGTGCTGCTCCCACTGGTGACGATGCTGTTTCCATTTCTGGGCTCAGCAGTGCCAAGCTGAGCTGTCCCACATTCCAACGAGCACCGCTTCTCCCCGCGCTCCCTTCCCCGGGCTGCCCAAAGCCTCACACATTTCCCAAACTGCTGCCAAATCTTAAGAATTGGGAGGGGAAAGGAGAAGGGCGGAAGGGCAGGCTTCCAGAGGGGGTTCGCAGGGAAATCTCTCCCCCAAGCCATCCACTCCCTGCAGTGGGATGCCAGCACCGTCTCCCTTTGGGAAGCACGAGCTCGCTGCCACCCTGCCTTACAGCTTCCAGGGCCACCAGCACGACCCCCCCAGGCTGGGTGGGGGGAGCAGCAAGGAGGCACCACACCATTAATCCTCCCTGCAAAGTAACTGGGGCAGAGGGACGCGCTGTGGCACGGCAATATCCGCCGGCTTACACACGAGCGTCAGCAGCGTCTTCGGAGCAGCAGTGAGAGATCTGCCGGGCATTTCTCTTCCCACCCCACTACGGCGAGGCCGAGCAGCTCACCCTTCACACTGCCTTCCTTGCATCCCCTCTTGGATGCACCGGTGATGTCCCGATCCGCATGCATCCCGCAGGAGAACAGCGAAGCAGGAGCACCATGAGTGGCGGCCCCGTACCACTACGAGCCAGGTACACGTGGAGACTGCACAAGGGGTTCATCCAAAAGCCTCTCAGGCCGGGAGCTCTCTTCCTCCCCCTTCCCTTACCTGCTCAAGACCTCAGGCCCCACACAAAGGGATGATTTGTAGCACCGGAGGAACGTGCAGGAGACGCCCCCGGGAGGACCCGCTTCACGCTGCTGCTATTAATATCTGGAACATTACTCGCATGTACAAACTGTCCCTTCTCCCTCATTTCTGGGCTCTCACTTCTGTGATCTGTCCCAGAAAGCCCGGCCAACACACGCTCACCCTTTCCCAGTCCACGCTTCCATATGAAACGCAAACCTTTTGTTTCCAGTTCCTGCCACCTCACCCTGCAAGCAGGACACTGCTGCCCCAGCTCCCTCCTTCATCACACAGCCCATCCATGGGCCTAGGCCTCTCAGCCTTCCTTACAGCGCTGCTGGGTGCCCACTGTGAACCCCCCCAGAGCCCTTCACAGCGACAGAGGGGCTGCAGGGGCTCAGCTCAGACAGTGCTGGGTGTGTGCACAAAGGGATGAGCCAGCTTTCATCTTCCCCAACAACCCCCTGAGCCTGGCACTCCTGTGCTGGATGGGGACAAACGCCTTCGCTTTCCCATCACGCTCACCACCACCCCAGAATACGAGCTGCGTTTTTTTTTTACCTAAGCACAACTCCATTCAATAGTCAAAAGAGTCCGACCAAGAGCGCAGAGTGCACGCAGGTGAGCAGAGGCTCCGCGTGAAGCTGAGGAAGAGCAGCACAGCACGGTCAGAGCAGCGGGTTCCCCCCACAGCACATCCCCACCAACCCACCTCCAGAGCTGCCAGGGCAGTGCCATTGCTGCCACAAATGCAGGAGCACAGCGAGGTGAGCGAGGACAGAAGCCACGAGCAGGTCCAGGGCACGGAAAGCTTGCCATTGGCACGACACAACTCCCAGCCCAGACCACGGCGAAAGCAAAAGCAGAGAGCGTTTCTTTTCCAATCGGATTCTTTTCGTCAGGAAGTGGACACGCTCCAGCCCGGCTGCCCGGATGCTCCCCCCCCCTCGTTGGAAGTGGCCCCAAACCTGCTCCCTAACAACCCCCCCCCCCTTGCAGCAGGACAGACACACCCAGCTGCACAGACATTTCCTCCCCGTGCTGCTGCTCGGGCCCACAGTCACAGCCTGGGGGAATGAGGGCCTTCACAGACCTGTACGCACAGAGACCGAAGCATTTCCTGCTATCCCCCCACTCACTCCCCCCCTCGGATGTTCTTCTCCCAAACTTCTTCCTTAAGGCAAATATTTGGAGTCCAGCGGGCATTCCTCAGCGCAGGAACAAGTTAAATATTGGCCCTAAAACACCAGCAAGCGCCTTTAAACGATTTCTGGCTGGAGAAGCATGGCTCTGGACTTTGATTTCTGGCTCTGAGCAGAAATAGGAGCAAAGCGAAGCACCCGGAGCTGCACCCCTGTCCTGGGAGCTGTCAGCATTTGGGAGCTGTCCCCTCTGGAGTGTTGTCATGCTTCAGGTGTCTCCTGTCAGCCCTCTGGAGCACATCCCCTGTGCCACACACTGGTTATCTGGAGACTCAGAGATGTTGGAGCAGATCTGAGGGAGCGGTGGATGCCCCCAGGTGGGCTCCAAGCAGCTTCCTCCATGGTGTCTGTGCTGGGGAACACACGTGGATGCTGTGAGCAAAGCCTCTGGGATAAGGGGAAGCAATGCAGCTGGGGGTGGGAGGAGAGCACAGTAGGGGCTGGAAAGCCCCATCCCTTCTCCACACAGAGCTGGAGAAACCAGGCAGAGGGAAGGCCAACTTCATCACCTTCAACAGCCCGTGCCAAAAGCGGGGAAGAAAAAGGCTCTCATGTGGTCATTCATACATCAGCACGGACCCGAAAGCAAACAGCAGTGACTTCCTAGAGGAGAACGCCAGGCAGTGCTGAGGTCTGCACGGACAGAGCAGCACAGAGCCACGCTCCTGCCAAGGAAAGCTTCACGAAATCCAAGTTCAAGACCAACGTTGGCCCCCGTTAATTAACTTCAGAACAACCCTGTTAGGAAGGCAAAGCCCGGGCATCACCTGCCAAGCATCTCATTTACCATTTGGAAAGCCAAAGCCAGGCCTCCTTCATTAAAAAACGTTACATCACGTTCAACAACAAAGGGCCACGGGACTCTCTCCCTGGCAACAAACCCCCGTGGCTGTGGGTCATGCACCCCTCGACCCACATTGTGTTCTGAGACGCCGTGCAAAGCTCTGCCTGCAGGTTGCTGCTAACCCGGGTGGAGAAGCAATCCCTAAATCACAGAGCACGGGACTGCTGTCCCTCACCGAGCACCCTGAGCTGCTGTTCTGTGTGTGTTTCCCACACACTGCGTCTCATCCAGCACACTTCACCCCTTCCCCCCCCCCACATGAGGACGGTGCTGTGAGAATCTGTGAGAGGTCTGGGGAGAAAACAGATGATTCTGAGGGTGTCAGGCCAAACACAAGGCGTGGAAGGGGTGTGCACCCCAAAGGGGCACCCAGCAGCACAGCAAAGGGATCCTGAGCTCCTCCAGCAGAGCTGCGCACTGCGATACCTTCTGTTTTAACACAGTTACTGTGCAACAGGAAGCACCCGAGCCAGAGCAGGGATTTCGGGGGATCCCCAGGAGATGGAGGGCAGCCAGCACAGCTCTGGGAGCCCACAGGAGCCCCAGGGCTCGGTGTGCAGCTGCTCCAGCAGAATTAACCTTCCTGCCTCCCTCACTGCTGCAGCCCTCCCGGAGACGCCGACGGCAAGCAGGAAGCGTCCCTTCTAATTAAAACAAAAACCAACAGATAAATTAGGAATCCCACTATACATAAGCACACAAGGTGCTGTTCCATGCACACAAGGGATGTCTGTAGCGAGCTCAGCCCTCCTCCCCTCAGCAGGGAGGGTTTGGTCCTCCGGACGGTTTGGTTCCTCCTGAGGTTTTGGGTGCTCGCAGCACTGCAGCTCCCCTGTCCAAAAAACCAACCGTGCTGGTACTCAGCCTCCTGGCCACGCCAGGGCTGGGGCTGCCAGCAGCTCTGCTGCCTCCGGAGCGCAGGCTGCGCGCACACAGGGGATGGAGCAGCCACAGAGCAGCGCTGCTGCTCCCAGCACTGCGCTTCTCCTCGCCGCCGCGGCTCGGGAAAGCACCGCGGGAAGGGGAGGGTACAGAACGCCGTCAGGCCCGAGCCCAGGAAACATGTTTACTGGCATGTTGCTCTCAGACATCATCTCTTCCAGCCCAGAGGGGGTGGAGGAGGGGGGGGAAATAGTGATTGTCCACCAGCACCGGCCTCGTGCCGTTCCCATTGATCCGCTGAGTCACTCTCGTATTAGCAGTTTTGACAACACTCTGCACAGGAGCTCAGAAGCAGAATACAAAGCGAGGGGAGACGCAAAGCCCCGCACCGGCGCAGGGAAGCGCTCGCAGAGCAGAATTCACAAACCTGCTCCCACTGCAACTGCCAACTTCCTCTCCTCCGCTCACTCCTCTCAAGAGTGCAGCAACAAGAAAACCAAAACAGCAGCCACGGCGCGAGGGCACCGTGCAGAGCTCCATCCAGCACTGCCAGACAGACAAACGTCCTCCCCTGCAAACCTCTGCCGGCTGCACCCCGGACAGCAGCTGCTGTATTTGCAGAGGACCACAGAACCGATTTAAGGCCTCACAGGTTTGTAAGCTAGCAACCAGGAGCTGCAGCCCCAAGGCTGCGGGAGGGCTGGGTGACCCCCCCTGCACCCCCAGGGAACTCAGGGCTCCCCCAGGAGCACATCGTGCCTGGCAGCACTCAGGATCAAGCACCACTGTGCCACTCCAACCCTCCCAGAAGCCCCAGCAGCGCTAAAAGCATCCCTGACCGACGCTCCTGCCCGTAGTGCACCAAACGACAGCAAAACCCAACAAATCTTCAGCGAGCCCCAGCCACCCAGCCCACCCCGCCACAGCGAGGGCCTCTCCCCGCCATCCCCACGGAGGCCTCCTGCCCTAATTCACAGCGATTCTCTTTCAGACGCACTGGCAAACACCAAACGCTCGCTCCCATCTGTTATATAAGGGCCGGCACTCCGAGCTCGGCGGGGGCAGCACGGGGTAGGGGGGCAGCACGGGGCTGGGGGGGCCCGGCTGCACTCCTCAGCATTTATCCCCAGATCCCCAACCACTTGTTGTGCAAAAGGAAAACAGCCGGATCCGTTCACGAGGCAACTTCCCAGCGCACCCCGTTCCCACGCCAGCAGCTGTGTTACACGGGACAGGAGGGGGCTGCGGGTTTCCTCCGTCCGACTGCACCCCACACAGCGTGGGGTGACGGCGCTGACTTCACCTGCTTCACAACCACACACATCACGGACGGTGGCCGTTCCTCCCCGAACAGCACTGCGGGGTTCCCCCCATCACTGGGGCTGAGAGCTCCGCTCCTCTCTGTGCCCGCAGGCTGTGGGGGTTGGGGGTGCTGCTGCCCGCAGAGCTCTCCCCACAGGAACGCAGTTCACGGGGCAGCAGCAGGAGGAGGAGGAGGAGGAGGCCGCCTTATTTCCCCCGCTCCTCGCATCCATCGGCTGAAGAAAAAGAGCTCTTTTAAACACCGAAACCAGCACGGCCCCCTTCCCCCAAACCAACGCTTCCCGACCCCTCCGAAGAAAGCAAAGCCCCATACAAAGGGCCCGTCCCGCAGGCCCCGCCACGGCGGGAGGGGGGGGGGGAGGGCACCCCGGCCCCACGGAGCCCCGCACGGCCCCACGGAGCCCCGCACGGCCCCACGGAGCCCCGCACGGCCCCACGGAGCCCCGCACGCCGCTTCGGGGCGGGGACGCGGCCCCGGCGCTGCTCAGAGGCCCCACAGAAGGGCCCCCAATCCCATCCCCCCCCCCCCCTCACCCCCGGGCCCGCTCCCCGCCGCCGGCACCGCCCGGCCCGGCCTCCCCCGCCCCAGCGCTGCCCGGTACCCGGTCGGGGGCGAACCGCAGCAACAGGGCGGCCCCGGTGGCCGTTACCTCGGCGGGCCCTCAGCGCCGGGCCCCGCAGCCGCTGCCCCGCGGCCTGCCCATGGCGGCGCCCCCGGCCCGGCTCTCCTCACGCCGCCTCTCGCCTCCCCTCACCACTCCGGCCAGCGACACCGCTACGCCGCCGGCGTAAGCACCCCGCTCGCTCATGCGCCCCCCGCCGCGCCGCCGGCGCAAGAGCCCTTCCTGAATACCAACTCCGGAGCGGAGCTCGGCGCAAGCGCAGCCGGCGGGAGGATGGCGGCGCAACGGCGTTGGCGTAAAGCGCGGTCGAGAATAGGAGGCTGGAGGCGAGCGGCGGGCGGCTTTACGGCAGCGGCGCGCTTGGCGGCTGCGGGCGGGATTTCCGCTTCGCTCCGTGCTGCCGGGACCGGGACCCCGGGGATGGGGGCGGACCCCGGTGTGGGGCACGGCCCGTCCTGCTGGGGGGGCTCACGGTGCCTGCGGCCTCTGCTGGAGGTCGGGGAAGGGCTGTGCTATAGGGGGACCGGCCCTGCTATAGGGGAAGCTGTGCTATAGGGGACAGGCCTTGATATAGGGAAAGGGCTGTGCTATAGGGGACCGGTCCTGCTATAGGGAACAGGCCCTGCTATAGGGGAAGGGCTGTGCTATAGGGGACAGGTCCTGCTATAGGGGACAGGTCCTGCTATAGGGGAAGCTGTGCTGTAGGGGACCGGCCCTGCTATAGGGGACAGGTCCTGCTATAGGGGAAGAGCTGTGCTATAGGGTATAGGCCTTGATATAGGGAAAGAGCTGTGCTGTAGGGGACAGGTCCTGCTATAGGGGAAGCTATTCTATAGGGGACAGGTCCTGCTGTAGGGAAGAGCTGTGCTATAGGGGCCAGGCCTTGATATAGGGAAAGAGCTGTGCTGTAGGGGACAGGTCCCGCTATAGGGGACAGGTCCTGCTATAGGTGAAGGGCTGTGCTATAGGGGACCGGTCCTGCTATAGGGAACAGGCCCTGCTATAGGGGAAGGGCTGTGCTATAGGGGACAGGCCTTGATATAGGGAAAGAGCAGTGCTGTAGGGGACAGGTCCTGCTATAGGGGAAGCTGTGCTACAGGGGACTGGCCCTGCTATAGGTGAAGGGCTGTGCTATAGGGGACAGGTTCTGCTATAGGGGAAGCTGTGCTATAGGGGACAGGTCCTGCTATAGGGAAAGAGCAGTGCTGTAGGGGACAGGTCCTGCTATAGGGGACAGGTCCTGCTGTAGGGAAAGCTGTGCTATACGGGACAGGCCTTGATATAGGGGAAGTGCCATGCTATAGGGGACAGGTCCTGGTATAGGGGAAAGGTTGTGCTGTAGGGGGCAGGTCCTGCTATAGGGCAAGGGCTGTGCTATAGGGGACAGGCTTTGATATAGGGAAAGAGCTGTGCTGTAGGGGACAGGTCCTGCTATAGGGGAAGGGCTGTGCTATAGGGGACAGGCCTTGATATATTGGAAGCCCTGTGCTATAGGGGATAGGCCCTTCAATAGGGGAAGAGCCATGCTATAGGAGACAGGCCTTGATATAGGGGTAGGGCTGTGCTGTAGGGGACAGGTCCTGCTATAGGGGAAGCTGTTCTATAGGAGACAGGTCCTGCTATAGGGGAATAGCCGTGCTATAGGTGACGGGCCCCATGCTGCCTGCAGATCCCTATAGGGACAGGTACCACGACGGGACAGGCCCTGCTGGAGGTGCAGTATGAGCACCACAGTGGGTGGTTTGAATGCTGCACCCCTCTGCGTAGCATTAAAAACAAAAGAGGGGCGATTACGTTCTCATTTTGAGGCTCGTGTGTGTTGTTCACAGCTTCTGCTTGAGAACTCGGCCACGCTGTGGAGCAATGGGCGAGCAAACAAATCGCTTTGATGTCATTTAAGTGTCATCTCCAGAGCTATAAGTTGTTGGACACTGGGGGTGCAGTCTGCAGAGAGCTCAGAGCCCCTGAGATGGACCCGGCTCAGCACCGTGAGGAAAGTCAGGGAATCTCTGCTGGGACAGCATCCATCCTCGAGCCCTGCCCTCCTCCCAGGAGTGAGGTAATCAGAGGCCCAACCAGACCACTGCTCCAACGCACGTGGAGCTGCTCAGCGTCAGGCAATGGACTCTGAAGGCTTTTATAATGCAGCCAGGAGCAGAGAGGCGTTCAGGGCGAGGACAACCAGCAGCCCCCAAGGTGTTGTTTAACACCTACACCCATCCCTGCTCCTTTCTGTTCTGTGCTGCTGCCTGGCCGAACGGCACTGGGTCCAAAACACTGCGTTCCCATTGACCTGAGGGAGAAAGGGGAGAGTGTTTGGGATCTGTCCATCTGCTTGCTTGACCCACTCTGGGAGAAGCTGCTGCCGTGAGATTTGTGTGGATTTGAGGACGATGCAGCGTCCTGATCGTGGAGGAGAGATGCTGATGGCTGCAGGGGGGGGGGAAGGGGGGTTGAGGGCTTTGAGAGGAGGAAGAGATTGAGATCAGCAGATGTCAGATCGAGTGGCTGTGATGAAAACAGCTCTTTGAGCTGGAGCACGAAGCGATTTGGGGGAACAGATCCAGCTGCACACTGAGAGAGGGGATGCAGCTCTTCTTCGTGTCAATTTGCGCCGTGGACGGTGATATCCTTCCAGGCAGCAAAGCAGACAAAGTAGGGGCCCCCCAAAGGGCTGCGCTGCTCAGGAGGGGCCAGGAAGGAGGGCTTGACCCCACTGCTGCTGTCACCCACACCTCTCCTAAGCTGCAAAAAGAGGATCATGGTAACACTGCTGTAAAACACTTACCAGCCAACTGGTCCCCAGCATGAGGATGAGCTTCATCCATGTTCTTTTAAAGGGGAGGGGAAAAAAAAGAAAGCAGTGGGACTCGATTTTGTCATTTCCCTCCACCAGATAACCCGGGATCCCTGGGAACAGACACAGCTCTGACACAGCCAGCCCTTCCCATCACAGGATGAGCGTTTATTGTCTTGTGGCCAAAACACAGACGGAAAGCAGAGCCCCGCGAGGGACACGAAGCATCGCACGCGGACACGTGACGCCGAACAAAACAGGGAGCTGGGTGTGGGTTAATGGTGTGAAGAGAGCTCATGTAAACATTAAAAACCGTACAGAGGAGCCCGAGGAAATAAGCCACGGCAGTTCGGGCAGCGCTGAGTCCACTTGTGGAATTGGGCTTTCTGGCACTGAAGAGGATGGAGGGGGGGGGAAATGTGTTTTGAGATGGCAGCTCCCATCCCAGGAGCTTCACTTAGGCTCTTCAGAAATCTCAGGCAGTGTTTGCTCGTGATTCAGCAGTCCCTTTGCTAAGGGCGGTCACAGTTTGGGTGTCTGCCTCCAACCAGTTCGGTTCGAAGCTCTCAAGGATCCCCTCCTCTGTGCTGAGCAGGTTGGAAACGCTCGATCCCCAGAAGGCCCGGAGAGAAAAAGAGAAGGACAGAGTCTCTTGGCAATGCTTCTCCTCGTGGTACTTTTATCACCGAATGCAGGCAACGAAGAATGCTTAAAATCACACTTGACACAAGGCACCTGAAAGCTTGGCAACGCGACCAGGTCGTATTATGCTACAAAGGCTTCAAGCATTTGTAATTACAAAGACGTTGCACACATGGAATATCCCCGAGGCAGCGAAGGGGGGGTGCTGCAGCAGGGGTCAGCGCTGCTACGAACCCAGCAGAGGAGGCTCTGCCCTCCCACTGATGTTTGCTGTTGCTTTGGCCCTAACAACAAAAGTGTCGCGCAGACTCCGAGCGGTACTTTGCTGAGGATTCAACGGAATGACACGGGAAAAGTTAATGAGCAAAGGGGGAGATTTGCAGAGGGGAATGGGGAACAAAGCTTTCTCTCTTTCGTGAACTAACAGCATTAGTTAAGGCACATGTCGAGACGGTTTTCAAAAGATCACTTGCAAATCAGTTCCCTAGCTGGGACGACCTCCCTGTCCCTGCCCAGGAGCCAGGTTTGCCTTCCAGTCACTCGGTGTGAACAGCACTTATGGCATCCCCTAGAGAGGGGCAGGACGTGGGGCCAACCCAAACCTCCAGACCTGGCGCACTCGGCCCTGCACAGGACCAGCTGTCAGAGCTGAAGATGCTCAGCACTCACTCCCTACAAAAAGATGGGAATCTGACCTCCCAGTTGGACAGAGTTCCCAGCAGGGCACTGGGGGAAAGGGTCACTGCAGGGCACAGGGAACGGGATGGCTCAGGCTCTGCTTGTCCCAATGGACGCACACGAGATGAAGGTGGGCAATGAGATCAGTGCTAACTCTCGGGGGCACAGTCCCTCTCCACAGCTTTATCCTCTTTTGCTGATCCCTGGGGAAAGGCAAGGAGCTCTGCTTGTACCTGGAAGGAACACCAGCAGCGGCTCTGCACCACTCACATCAGTTATGAGGATCGCTGAGCTTCCCTTGGTCTATCAGGCAGCTCTCTGCACAATGCTTTTGGATTTTAACTACGGCGGTAGAAGGCGGAATTTAAATGTATCCACTGTAATGGAATTGCTCCCAAACCGCCCTGGGGCCCAATGCTGACATAACACAGCCAGAATCCAGAACACAGGACAAGGCAGCTCAGTCCAGCACGTGCAGGGTCAGCGTGGAAACCCTGGGGTGGCACAGAGACCTCGAGCTGCGTGCCTGAAAGAGGGCGAGCACCCCCAGGCCCAGAGCCCACAGTGAGATGAATCTGCACCTCTGCAGCGCACGGATCCAACAACAGCTTTTTGGGGTTGGGGAAAGCAGGACTTGTATCCTGAGAGCAGTTCCAGTCAGGGAAACGGGGACTCTCCTTCGCTTCTGAGCAACACTCACCCACAGCTAGCGCTGCCTTGTGAAGGAATCCTCACCAGCGAGCGCAGGCAGACGAAGCTGCAACTGCACACACACCTTCAGAGCACCAGAACCAAACGCACCGGGCATCACATTTCCCACGGAGTGAAAAAAATCCACGTTGCTCATCCAGGAGAGCAAACTGCGGTCGGTCAGAGCACTCAGAGTGGCTGTTCCAAGGACAGACCCCCCCCAGAGGTGTGTGGGGAAGCAGGAGAGCAACGCTGGCAGTGCTGTGTGGTGGGGAGCTCAGCCACCACCAAGGAGCCCTCGAGCAGAGGGTTCCTCAGTGTGCGGGGAGGCAAACGTTGGAGCAGCACAAGGGAAAAACCTTCTGGTGTTGCGATGCGGCCACGCGGAGCTCTCAGCGTGCCACAGCGGACGGCACACATCTTCTAGAGCAACAACAGGGGGGAGAGAGGAGGAAAAAACAACAACCCCACAAAGAGCGGAGTGTACGGAGGGAGGAATGCAAATGATCTTTTCAGATAACGACTAAAGGAGCAAAAAAAAAAGGGAGAGAATCTGGGCAGCGTGCAGCTGGGGCTGCCTAAGGCCATTGGTTTCCTGGGGGGTAGCTGGGCACCGTGGGGTACTCCGGCAGGCTGTTCCCTGCAAAGTTGTTGTACTGAGCCTCCCTGCTGGGGGGGTTCCTCCACGCACCGCTGTGCCACTCGTCCTGAGCCTTCTGAAAGCTCCCACCAGCCCCTCGGTAGATTTTGTGCACCTAAAAGAGTAAGAAGGCCCCGGTGAGCACTCATTTGACCCCGCAGCGTGTGGTGAGGGCCGGGTGTGCCACGCAACCACCACCAGCAGAGCACTCACCCTCAAAATGCAGACGAGCATCGCCGCCGCCGCCATCGTGAACATAATGGCAGGGAACAGCATGAACACAGCAGCAGCCACGTTGGTGCTGAAGAATGTGATGGCCGCCAACCATCCACTGCAGGGAACAGAAAGGGGAACACAGTGTTAGGGCAGCGTCACAGCTCCTGGGAACGCAGCACGGAGCTCAGTGCTGATCAGGTGCTGTCACCCCCGGAGCTCAGAGCTGGCTTGGCTGTGATGCTGCTGTCCCCCTGCAGGTCGTGGAGCAGCCCCTGGGTGGATGCTGTCCTTACCACGCTCCCCATCCGGAGAAACCCACTGCCTGCAGGATGGTGAGGACGAACTGTGCGCCGAAGATGAAGAAGAAGGCCATGAAATTAAAGGAGCTGTCCGACCTGAGAGGGAAGAGAGACGTCAGGGGGACATCGAGTTCAGGCTCGGAGCTCAAATCTCTGAGCTGAAGTGGGTGAGGGTTTGGGTTTAGGTGGGTTTGGGTTAGGGCTCAGAGCTCAAACCTTGAGCTGGAGTGGGTGAGGGTTTGGGTTAGAGTTCGGAGCTCAAACCTTGAGCTGGAATAGGTGAAGGACTGGATTTAAGTGGGTTCAGGTTTGGGTTTGGGCTCAGAGCTCAAACCATGAGCTGCATTGGATGAGGGTTTGGGTTTAGATGGGTTTGGGTTAGGATTAGGGCTCAGAGCTCAAACCTTAACTGCATTGGGTGAGGGTTTGGGTTTAGGTTCAGAGCTCAAATCCCTGAGCTGGAGTGGGGTCTTCTGGTGACCCCCCCCCGTGGGCAGCCTGTGCCAGTGACTCACTGCCTGTATTGTACAGAACTTTCTATATCTAGCCTAAATCTCCCTTCTCTTCATCTGAACCCATTTCCCTTTGTTCTATCACGGGATGATCTTCAAGTTGCCCTCCAACCCGTGCTGTTCTGAGATGAATCTCTCTCCCAGATAAAGAAGAATGCAAACCCTCCTGGGTTCCCACGTACCGAAAGGCTTTGTACACCGGTCGGAACCAGCAGATGTAGCTGCAGGGGCTGAAGAGGATCAGCCAGAGGATGGCCAAGCCAAAGTTGACACCATAGCCACCTCCGATCCACCACGCCAGGCAGGCAATGATGTTCACGACCAGCGTGATGCAGTAAACTGCAAAGAGAGCACAGCAAAGAGCACGAGCTGGTGCTGTCTCACATCACAGAGAGATAATAATAGTGAGGGACTGTGCTATGTGGGCGACTCGCAGCCGCACTGAGGGGGAACAGCTTTCTGCTGTGAGCTGTGGGGCAGCAGCACGGGGACAGCCATCTGCAGGGGATGCTCTGAGCAGGGGGATCAGGATCCCTTCTGGGGCTGCTAAGGGACAGAGACATGGGATGGAGAAAGATGAGGATCCCTCCTGGGGCTGCTAGAGGATGGAGGGGTTGAGGATTCCTTCTGGGGCTGCCAAGGGATGGAGACATGGGGTGGAGAGGGACAAGGATCCCTTCTGGGGATTCCAAGGGATGGAGATGTGGGATGGAAAGGGATGAGGATCCCTCCTGGGGCTGCCAAGGGATGGAGAGGGATGAGGATCCCTTCTGGGGATTCCAAGGGATGGAGATATGGAATGGAAAGGGATGAGAATCCTTCTGGGGCTGCCAAGGGATGGAGACATGGGATGGAGAGGGATGAGTGACAGAGACACTGATCACTTCATTGCAGCCCAAACCCTGAAGCACGTAAGTGATGGAGATCTGTGGTTCCCCAGCACACACACACGCAGCCAGGGCAGCTTTCCCATCCAACTTACAGATCCAGACGTGGTAGATCCTCTTCACCAGGGACTGATAATCGATGGGAATCTCATCCACGAAGTTCTGGTAGAAGCAGGGCTTCAGGGGGATGAATTTGGGGAGCGGTGGGAAGTTATTCACCTTCTCTACAACACAGAGCACAGCAGATGAGCTGAACGCTGAGATGTTCTTCTAAGTGGGATGTGAACCTCCCCAGCACGTATCCCACCCCCGGGACAGGAATAAGGAAAGAACACCTTAAAATGAGCATCCCAAAGGAGGGTGTTCCAAAGGAGGGGGTCCCAACGAGGGAATCCCAAAAGGAGGGGGTGCCAAAGAGGAAATCCCAAAAGGAGGGGGTCCCAAAGAGGGAATGTTGAAGAGGAAGTCCTAAAGGAAGGGATCCCAAAATGGGAATCCTAAAGGAGAGTGTCCCAAAGAGGGAATCTCGAAGAGGGAATCCCACAGAAGGAGTCCAGAAAGCTGAAGTCCCAAAATGGGAATACCAAAGGTCCTAAAGAGGGAAACCTAAAAGAGGAGGTCCCAAAGGAGGGGGTCCCAAAGAAGGGATCTTGAAGAGGGAATACAAAGAAGGAGTGCCAAAGGAGGGGATCCCAAAACGGGGGTCCCAAAATGGGAATCCTAAAGGAGGGGATCTCAAAGAGAGTGTCCCAAAGAGAGTGTCCAGAAGGAGGGGGTCCCAAAGGAGAAGGTCCCAAAATGGGATCCCAAAGGGCGGGGTCCCAAAGGAGAGAGCCCCAAAGGAGTTTCCCCTTAGAAAGCATCTGACAGGTCTGCCCTCAGGGAGCGCAGGCAGTGGGGAAAGGGGAGGAAGGGGCTGCAGAGCTTCGGGGCTCACCACCCCCAAAGGGGATGGGCCACTATGGGGCTCTGCAGAGGGGGAGAGGGGGAACAGGGGAACATCTGTGTCCCCTTCAGAGCAACGTCCAAACCATCCCCACGTGGGGGAGGGGGGGGGGGAAGGTGGGGACACCCCAATGGGGACTGCAGAGTGCCCCCAATCCCACATCCCCACCTCCCTGTGCTCACTGCTGAGGTGTACAGAACTGCCATCTCTGCTGCTCTGAGGCCGGGGGGGTGCTCCCCTCTCAGGTTTGGTTTGGTTTTGTGGTTTTTTTTTGGTGGGGGGGGGGGTTGTTTTGTTTTTTAATTAAAAAAAGAAAAAAATAATTAAAAAAAAACAAAAAACAAATCTTTAAAAACCTTCCACTCAGTGTCTGCGTGGTCACATATGGCACCAGAGGAGGGGGGGGAGGGAAAACACAGCAGGCACTGCCCCCTCCATTGCAGCACCCCACAGCAGTGCCCCACAGCACGTGCAGCGAGGCATCCCTACCTGCCATCGTGGTTCAGGACCCTCCTGGGCCACGACTCAGCCGGACAGCAGCAGATCTAGCGAAGCAGAAGAAGAGAAGGGGTGGTGCAGGTGGCAGCCAGCGAGCTGCGACGTGCAGAGTGCTCAGGTTCCCCCCAACCCACCCGCAGTGCTCCCCCAGGCACAGCATGCACCGCTCACCGTCTCAGTGCCGCATGGGGTCGGGACGGTGCTGCTTCCCTGCGGAGCCGGGCTCCTCCTGCACACACAGAGGGCGAATCCGTGCTCTGCGATGTTGGCGAGCGGGGACCGAGGTCAACCCCGAGCACTTCTGGGGTCTCGTGGTTGTCAAGAGGATGAGGTGAGGATTCTCTCAGCCCAACCGCTCTGTAGTTGATCTGGAAGGACCCTCCCACCCCAAGTACTCCATCACTGACCTGCAAGGACCCTTCCCACCCCAACCACTCCACCATTGGCCTGCAAGAACCCTTCCCATCCCAATACTGACCTGTAAGGGCCCTTTCATCCCAACCACTGACCTATAAGGACTCTTCCTATCCCAATACCGACCTGTAAGGACCCTTCCCACCCCAACCACTCTGCCACTGACCTGTAAGGACCGTTCTACTCCCAAGCGTTCCACCATTGACCTGCAAGGACCCTTCCCACCCCAAACATTGACCTATAAGGACCCTTCCCATCCCAATACCGACCTGTAAGGACCCTTCCCCCCCCAACATTGACCTATAAGGACCCTTCTCACCCAGCCACCCCAACCACTGACCTGAAAGGACCCTTCCCACCCCAACCACTCCACCATTGACCTGCAAGGACCCTCCCACCCCAACGTTGACCTATAAGGACCCTTCCCATTCCAACACTGACCTGAAAAGACCCTTCCACCCCAACCCCTCCACCACTGACCTGTAAGGACCCTCCCACCCCAACACTGACCTGAAAGGACCCTTCCCCCCCCAACCACCCCAATACTGACCTGCAAGGACCCTCCCACCCCAACACTGACCTACAAGGACCCTTCCCATTCCAACACTGACCTATAAGGGCCCTTCCCACCCCAACCACCCCAACTACTGACCTGCAAGGACCCTCCCACCCCAACACTGACCTATAAGGACCCTTCCCCCCCCAACCACCCCAATACTGACCTGCAAGGACCCTCCCACCCCAACACTGACCTACAAGGACCCCTCCCATTCCAACACTGACCTATAAGGACCCTTCCCACCCCAACCACCCCAACTACTGACCTATAAGGACCCTTCCCACACCAACCATTGACCTGTAAGGACTCTTCCCCCCCCAACCACTCCACCATTGACCTGCAAGGACCCTCCCACCCCAACTACTGACCTATAAGGACCCTTCCCATTCCAACACTGACCTATAAGGACCCTTCCCCCCCCAACCACCCCACCCCTGCCCGGCAAGGACCCTCCCACCCCGCGGTTCTATGAGGGTCCCATGTTCCCCGGAGGGGATCACCGCGGCCGCTCACGCACCGCCGCCCTCTGCTTCCGCACCGCACCGCTCAGCGCCGCTCCCCCGATCCCTCCGCGGCGCCGCGGGGTTCGCTGGGAAACAGAGTCCCGCACCGCACCGCCGCCGCAGTGCCCCCCCCACGGTGGGACTACAGCTCCCAGAAGGCACCGCGGCACCGCCCCGCCTCACGTGATCGCGTGGGCTGAGTGCGCTACGGGAAGTGGAGAGGGACATTATTATGGGAGGGGCGGAGGGCGCGTGGGGGCTGAGCTGCGTCGCGGGTGGAGGGGATATTTGTCGCCACGTGGACGCGCTCAGCTATGGTGGCGGCGTGGTGGCATCTGGGGGGGCTGCCAGAGCCCGGCGGGGCTCAGCCCCACGCTCACGTGTGGGTCACGTTCCGTGGGTCAGTCCTGTGGGTCCAGTGCTGTGGGATCAGGAGCTGTGGGGTGAGGTTCTGTGGGACAGACACAGGGGGTCGGGTCCTGGGGGTCACATCCTGTGGGGTCAGGAGCTGTGGGGTCAGTGTCATGGTATTAGGTCCTGGGGGTCAGGTCTTATGGGTACGACAGTGGGGGTCAGGTCCTGTGGGTCAGGAGCTGTAGGGTCAGGTCCTGTGGGTCAGATCCGTGTCGTGGTATTAGGTCCTGTGGGTCTGGTCCTATGGGTAAGACACTGGGGGCCAGGTCCTGTGGGTCAGGTGCTGTGGGATCATGTTCTATAGGGTCGGATTCCGTGGGTCCAGCACTGTGGTTCAGGTCTTATGGGTCAGATCCTGTGGGGTCAGGAGCTGTAGGGTCAGGTTCTTTGGGTCTTGCATCGTGGTTTTAGGGTTTAGGTTTTGGGTCAGGTCCTATGGGTCCAGGAAGACACTGGGGACCAAGTCCTGCAGGGTCAGGAGTGTACAGCTCCTGTAGGGTCAGGTTCTTTGAGTCAGGTTTCACGGTATTAGGTCCTGTGGGTCAGGTCCTATGGGTAAGACATTGGGCGTCAGGTCCTGCGGGGTCAGGATCTGTAGGGTCAGGTGTCGTGGTGTTGGGTCCTGTGGGTCAGTTCCTATGGGTAAACCACTGGGGGCCAGGTCCTGCAGGTCAGGTCCTGCGGGCTCAGGTTCTATAGGGTCAGGTTCTATAGGGTCAGGAGCTGTGGGGTCCGATTCTACGGGGTCAGCCCTTCTGGGACCCCAAGAAGAAGGGGAGCCCTTAAGCCCCACTCCACCAGCGGTCCCTCCGCCCCAGTGAGGCGGTGCTATGGGGTCCGTGGACGCAATGGGGCGGATGCAGCGATGGGTTCTGCCCACGGGAACCCCACGCGGCGCCGTCGGGGATCTCAGCCCCCACCTACCCCACGCAATCCCCCTCCTCACGGCGCTCTCCTTCCGCGCACCGTCCTCATCTTTATTTAACGCGACAACGACAACAACAACATCCGCAAAATAAAAAAACAAACAAACAAAAAAAACCACCCCACAGAGCTCCCCCAAACAAACGCTCCTCCGCTCCTACGGCTCCGTGGGCCCCGAAGAGGTTTTATTCGTTCTTTTCTTTTAAAAAAATAGAAATTCCCATCGGACGGAACGTTCCGTATGTGCCCCCCACCCCCTCCCCCATCCCCCATCCCCCATCCCCTTCCCCACCCCATCCCCGGACATTCCCATCGGGGCTCCTTCCCATCCCGTTCATCCGCAGAGGTTTAAATGAGATAAAAGCGACCGCAGCTCCGCTGGGGACGTTTTCTCTTCGCACCGACATTCACAGGAATAGATATTATCGACGTTTGATCCGCTTTGTACACTGTGTGCTGGGGGGGTGGGGATGGGGGGGACTGGAGGGGGGGATAAGGGGTGCTCGCAGAGGGCTGCGAGCGGATGGACGCATCCATGTGGAACGGAGAGCGCGGCCCCGAGGGGGGGAAATGTGGGGTGAGAGAGGGGGGAGAGGAGGTGGGGGTAGGATAAGGGGGTAGGGGTAAGGTTATGGGGTAAGGGTAAGGGAGTAGGGATGGGGTGGGGAGCAGGGGTTGGGTTAAGAGTTAGAGGGTAGAGTTAGGGGGTAAGGGGCAGTAGTTAGGAGTAGGAGTAGGGTAAGAAGTTAGGATAAATGGTAGGGGTAAGAGGGTTAAGGGGTAGGGATTAGAAGCTTGGGTTAGGGGGCTAGGGTTAGGTAGGGGTAAGTGGTAGGGGTCTAGGTTTAGGGATTAAGGGGTGGGGGTAATGGTTAGGGGATAGGGGTTAGGGTTATAGGTTAGGGTTAAGGGGTAGGGCTTTGGGGGCAAAGGTTTAAGAGTTAGTGTTATGGGTTATGGGTAGGGTTAAGGTTCCGTAGGGTTATGGGTTATAGGTTATGGGTAGGGTTAAGGTTCCGGCGCTCCGTTCCCATCCCTTTGGACACGTACCATCAAGACCCCTGGGTTTGGCTTTGGGATGGTGGCACAATAGGGCCCCAAACCCCTCCTTGCTAAAATCCACTCTGTCCCTTCCAATAAATAACTCAATGAGTCCGTTCCTACAAAGAGAACTGAAAAGTGCAGGTTCCCGCGTTGGGCAGACGAGTTATCGGTGTTCGACACTTCCACTCTTCCCGTGAGGGCTCCTCTCGTCGGAACCCCAAATCTCTCCCACGAGGGCTCATCCTTCCCCGATTTAAGGTGCATTCAATGGTTTCTTTGCCGATGAAATGAAGACGATGGCGCTGAAGGGTCGGTCGACAAATCCCAAAGACGTAAAGACAAAAAAGGCAGAACTCACTCTTCCCTTCTTGTCAACCTTCAAGGACCTGGGAGGGCAGGACATGCTCTCACAGGACAGTGGGTTGGCACTCAGCACGGGGATGCTCCATGGGGTCAACCAACGCTGGTTTGGAGAAATGGGGCCGACGGACCCACGGATGCGACGTGAATAGCAAAACCCCACATTACTCAGAAGCAGAAATCCCATCGCCTTCCCTGATGATGTTCAGACCACATCCTTCCCCGTGAGCTCTGAGCAGGGGATGCCCCACATCGCTGGCAGCTGTGCAACGGGAATGGCCTTCAGAGATGACCCAGACCACGGGAGTGGGGTTGGCCACGCAAGAAATCAATGCTGACCCCAAGAAGGAGTTTGGGATTTGAGCCCTCGGTTGGCAGAAAGCAGGACGGCCTCGGGGCGGCTGTTCCCACATCGCTTTTGGCAGCGGGACCCAACACAGCCCTGTGCAGAGCACGGCCACAAGAGGTCCCACAGCATCGCCCCACAGCATCGCCCCAGAGCGTTCCCTTCTTTTTGCCCACGGGGCCACTCCAGCGTGGAGCAGTGAGTCCTGAGTGGGACCTTTCGCTTCGCTTTCCCCGAGGGCCATTTCCCCTCATCCCTCAGGTTCTGCTCCCCGGGATCCGCGTGCCGCGGGATGAGTCGGTGCCGTCCACCTCCAGGAGCATCTCCTCTCCCGAGTGGAGATTTCACATTCATTTCACAGGTATGGCAAAGTCCGTTTAGCTTTTCCTTCAAAGGTGCTTTACATTCAAGAGCTATATTGCAATCCGCAACCCCGCTGGCTTGGGTTTGGTTACGCGATTTCGATGGACGGCCCCAAACCTCAGGGTTCAGTTCGTCTCTGGATTTGGGGCCGGGGAGGGGGGAGGCAGCTCCCAGCCTTAGCTCTCCCGCGGGTCACTGTACTGCAGCTCCGAGTTGAAGACCTCCTTATAGAGGGGTGGGAAGTTCATGGCTGTCTCCGGGTGCAGGAGACGGAAAAATTCCAGTTTGTCCAAGTGCAGGTTGCAAATGGTCTTCATCAGGGGCAGCTTGGAGACCATCTGCGGGGAAAGGAGGAGCGGTGAGCGTGTGTTCCCTATCACTGATCACACAACCACGGAATGATTGGGTTGGGAGGGACTCTAAAGATCACAGAAACGCAGAATGGTTGGGTTGGAAGGGTTCTCGAGGATGGTGGAACCACAGAATGATAGAATGGGTTGTGAGGGGTCTTATGGATCATAGAGCCATAGGGTGGTTGGGTTGGAAGGGATCCTAAGGGTCACAGAAGCTTTGGATGAGTTGGTTGGAAGGGGCACTGGGTTGGGAGGGCTTTTATATATCATATAGCCATAGGGTAGTTGGGTTGGAGGGGACCCTAAAGGTCACAGAACCATAAAATCCTGGCATGGTTGGGTCGTAAAGGGCCTTGAAGACCCTCAGCCCCACTCCTGCCACGGTGTGGGTGCCTCCCACCAGCACAGGATGTCCAGGGCCCATCCATGGCCTTGGGCACCTCCAGGGATGGGGCACACACAGCTTTCTAGGCACCCCACACGCTGCTCATCCCCATCCCTTGCTTCTTTGGGTTTTGCCCTGGCAGTGCTACCTTTGAGAGCTTGTCCTCAGCGGAGTGTTTCTTCTGGATCTCGTGCTGTAGGGCCACGTAGATCTTGTCCTGGAGCTTCTGCACCTTTTTGGACTCCGTCAGCCATGGGCGGTCTGCAGGGACAGCTGAGTCAGTGTCATGGGATTGGTCCCACCCCATACATATTGTTCTTCCCACTGCCCTTCCTGCTCCTTGGGGTGGTTTTGGGGACATGGGATAACCCCAACGCTGCCATGGGGGGTGAAGGCGGTGCAGCTCTCCCACCCATCAACACTCAGGTTGACTCACATTTGCTATATGTGTTTTCCCCAACCACCTTTCCAAGGAACAACAAATCATTTGGGATTTAAGGGTCAGCACCCCCCAGCTTTAGCTCTAGAATTCCCCTCCCCCCCCTGTGCCCCCACACACCCGGGGAGAACAGGACGGCGGCGGTGAACAGGGCGAGCTCCTCATCCGACAGCTGCAGGCGACACAGGGTCCTCCCCAGCTCGAAGACAGCACTGATGAGGTCATCACACCCTACAGAGGGACATCGTGGCTCCATGGGGCCCCCAACCCACGGCCCACCCCAATGGGTCCAAAAGTTTTGGAGGTGGGTGAAGGGGTCCCTTGTGTGAAGCATCATTGAGCTTGGGTCAACGTGGAACAACATGGAACCTTTGACCCATGGGGTCAATCTGACCCCGAGAGGAGATTGGAGTTGGAGAAGAGTGTGGGTCCCAACCACAACGAGCTCAACCAGATCCCAACAAAAAATTGGGATTGGGATGGAATGTGGGTCCTGACCACAGTGGGGTCAACCAGATCCCAACAAATGGTTGGGGTTGGAATAGAACATGAGTCCTGAGCATGATGGGGTCAACTCAATCCCAACAGAGGGTTGGGTTCAGAGATGGACTGGATGACCTCTGAGGTCTTTTCAAGCCATAGGGGTGGATCCTTAGGGATCCCAGCCATAGGGATGCTGTGTTTCACATGAGGCCATGCCCTATCTGGGCATGAAAAGAAGAGGAACGCCCCAAGGAGAGTCCCAACAGAGGGTTGGGTTCAGAGATGGACTGGATGACCTCTGAGGTCTTTTCAAGCCATAGGGGTGGATCCTTAGGGATCCCAGCCATAGGGATGCTGTGTTTCACATGAGGCCATGCCCTATCTGGGCATGAAAAGAAGAGGAACGCCCCAAGGAGAGTCCCCACAGTGGCTCTCACCGAGCGCCTTGAACATCTGCACGCCACCGAACTTCCCCTCGAAGAGCACGGTGTTGTTCAGGGGGTTGAAGGCGCGGATCATGCGGAGCAGGAGCACCTCGAGGCAACCTGGCACAGGCAGAGGGACAGCAGGCGAGGGAGGGGAGGGCAGGGGGTTCCATCATCCCACAACCAGATGGAAGAGAGAGAAAAGCCCCCAGTGCAAA
The DNA here is from genome assembly GCA_023055505.1 of Callipepla californica brunnescens. Classification (NCBI taxonomy): domain Eukaryota; kingdom Metazoa; phylum Chordata; class Aves; order Galliformes; family Odontophoridae; genus Callipepla; species Callipepla californica. The sequence goes on along the minus strand of JALIRH010000043.1, from coordinate 2,500,145 downwards.
TTTGGGGTCCAGATTGTTCGTTCCCAAGAGCACAGTGGTTATTCCAATAGATCCCACCTGGGGCTTGGGTTTGGGGTCTGTTCCAATAGATCCCACCTGGGGCTTGGGTTTGAGGTCTGTTCCAATAGATCCCACCTGGGGCTTGGGTTTGAGGTCTTTTCCAGTAGATCCCACTTGAATTTGGGGTATGGATTTATTCCAATAGATCCCATTTGGGTTAGCTTTTGAATTTTTTTTGTTTTGGCTTTTAGTTGTGACCCCGATATTTCACCAAAGGGAAATCTCTGCTAGGGGCAATGCCGGGGACGGCCCTTACCGGCTTTGAGGAGTATGATCTGGTCGTTCTGGCAGAGCTCCATGAAGCCATCGATGCGCTTGGCGAACTCCACCACGTACTGAATGGCGTTGGAGATGTGCAACGAGCACTGCTGCCACATGGCCTCGCAGCTCTGCGGGGTCAGCGGGGACGGCCCTTAGGCCTCGCTGGCACGGGAGCAGTGCCACCCCCCACCTCTCCGTTGGTGCCCCCAACCCATGACCCACCCCAGTAGTTCCAAAAGCTTTAGGAGATGTGGGGTCCCTGCGTGGAGCACCGCTGGGCTCAACCACAATGGGGTCAACCAGATCCATAGAAAATGTTGGGGTGGAACATGGGTCCTGAGCACAGTAGGGTCAACCAGGTCCCAGCAGAAGGTTGGGGTTGGGGTAGAACATGGGTTCTGACCACAGTGGGGTCAACCAGATCCCAACAAGAGCAGAAGCATGTGGTATATTAGGAGCCATGTCTTCTCCAAAAGAGCAGTGATGCATTGGAACCAAAGGAGGAGGTGTTCAGAACTGTGGAGATATGGCCCTGAGGGGCACAGCCAGGGGCACGGTGGGGATGGGTTGGGTTTGGGGGTCTGAGAGCAGAACGATTCCATGACCTTACAGTGGTGCTCACCTTGCTCTGTAGGGCTCGGACCTCCTCCGGGGAGTACAGGCTCCAGGCCAGGTGCTTCAGCTCCTCTGCTGTGTACTGGCAGGTCTCAAGGTGTGACTTCACCACGTTTTGGGCGATCCGATCTGCAAAGCAGTGGGGATAGAAGGTGGGGCAATGGTTTAAAGTGGAAGATGGGAAATTTAGGTCTGATGCGAGGGGGAAATTCCATACCCAATACGCCCTGGGACTGGTTGGAGCTGTGGATGCCCCAACTCTGGAGGTGCCCACAGCCATGGATGGGGCCCTGGGCAGCCTGAGCTGCTGGGGGCATCCAGCTCATGGCAGGGGTGGGTTTGGGTGGGTTTGGGATCCCTTCCAACCCAACCATCCTACAGTATTATTATCTTTAGGGTCCCCTCCAACCAACTCACTCCACACTTCTACAATTTTTAGGGGCCCTTCCATCCCTACAGTTCTATCATTTTAGGGTCTTTAAGACCCCTTCCATCCATTCCACTGTTCTACGATCCCTACGGACCCTCCAACCCAATAGTTCCATGGTTGACTCTTCCAGTCAACTCATCCCTCACCGATCTCAAGGACGGAGATGTCCCCAGCCAGCTGGCTGCCCTCCAGCGCGCCATGAGCGAACAGGGCCGGCTCCAGCATCAGCTCATAGATGGATTCCTGCTTGATGAGCGTAGCATCAGCCACATCCAGGCTGGACTGATCGGGCGAGGGCTGTGCTGAGGCCAGCAGGTCGAGGTTGTAGTAGGTGCTGCTGCCATCAGGAGTGAGGGGGAAGTCGAAGAGGAGCCCGTCGGACAGCGTGGAGATGTCGTCCAGGTCCGACAGGCCGCTGCTGACGCTGGTGGTGTAGATGCGGCTCAGGGGTTCGGGCTCATCCTTGGGGCCACCGCTCTGCTCCTGTCTCTGCTGGTGCTTCTGTACCTCGGCGTAGAGGCTGTCCCGCTGCTTCTTGGACATGCGGCCAAACTTCACTGCTGCAGGGGGTGGAAAACACAACGGCGTCATGGTGCCAGCGCAGTGGGGTTGACCAACCCTCCATTGGCCCATTGAGGTGGGCTTGTAATGGGGTTCTGTGCCCTCTGTTGGCCATTGATATGGGTCTGTGATGGCGTTCTGTGCTCTCTATTGGCCACTGATGGGGTTCTGTGCCCACTATCAGCCCGTTAATGGGGTTCTGTGCCCTCTGTTGGCCCATAGATGGGGTTCTGTCCCCCCTGTTGGCCATTGATATGGATCTGTGATGGAGTTCCCCACCCTCTACCAGCCTACACACCATCGGAGCACCTCCTTCCTCAACCCATCCCAAACAGAATCCACCGACATTTTCCCTGTAAAAAAGATAAATAAAACAAACAAACCCGACACCCCCAAACCCACTTATTTCTCCCCATTTCCAGGTGCCCTGTGCTCCGACCCACCCAGGTGCAACTCACCGTCGCGGGACATGCCCAGTGCCAAGCATTTCTGCAGGCGGCAGTGCTGGCAGCGGTTGCGGTTGGTGCGGTCGATCAGGCAGTTCCTCTGCCGGGAGCACGAGTAGCTGGCGTTGTTCTGCTGGCTCCGACGGAAAAAACCCTACAAAAGGGACGGCCATGGGGTTGGGAAGGTGCCTGGTGGGATGGCATCGCCCACCCAGCCCGCGCCGTGCTCACCTTGCAGCCTTCACAGGTGATAACGCCGTAGTGGATCCCTGAGGATTTGTCCCCGCAGATCTTGCACGGGATCACCTCGATTTGGGCTGAGGTAAAAGGGGAAAAGCACAGCGTGAGGGAATTGAGGAGATTGCCCGTCCCCGGGGATGGGGGAGGAAACTGAGGCACGGCTGCTCTGCCCAACAACAGCTCACCCCATTGCTGTGCTATCTGTGGGAACTGGGACCCCAAAGAGGCCGCTGTGGGGCACTGGCGTTGCACAGAAAACCCCTCATAGGCATTTTTAGCACAGCACATCCACCCACCAGCCCTCCCCGAACACGGTTTTGGGATGGTGCCCCTCATTTCTCACATCCTGCACACACGCTCGGGGTGGGGGCAGGAGAACCAAGGACCCCGTGCACAGGGTGAGCCCCCTGCACCCACCCCACCTCCAGTGCCCCCCACCCGCACCCCCCCAGCAGCTGCAGCCCCAATATAGCACTGCTCGGCTCAAGGTCTCCCAGCAAATCCTCTTCCCTCCCGCTTCTGCTTCGCTGGCACTGAGCTGCTAATAGGCTTCGTCCCCATGTTCCAGCTGCCCCAGATCTGGCCCAGCGCTGTCCCCATCCCCCCCTCAATCCCCCCTCCCCAGCACTGGTACGTGCCTCCCAGCATCGCTGCACCATCTAATCCAACCCCCCCTTCCCCCCGGGGTGGGGGGGGGTTCTGTGCAGCCACCGCCGCGCCAAAATAAACCCCGCAGCCAGATTACAGGCACTGAAAATCCCCACGGCCTGTGCAAATCCCCGGCGCGGGTAAGTCCCTGCTGCCTTCCTCTGCCCTCCTGGCCACTGCTCCACGGCCCTCTGCAGGGTTACCCAACAAAATGGGCCGACAGAGGGCACAGAACCCCGTGCTGAACCCCATCAGTGGGCAAGAAGCAGTGGCTGAGGGATTGGGGTGGGGTGCTGTGCCCTCTGTTGACCCACTGATGTGGGTTTGGGATGGGGTTCTGTGCCCCCTATTGGCCCATCACAAACCCAAATCAACCCCATTCCAAACCCCCATCAATGGGCTGAGGAGCAATGGCTGCAGGATCGAGGTGGGGTTCTCCCCCTATTGGCCCACATATGGGGTTCTGAGCCCCCTTTTCCCCCATATATGGGGTTCTGAGCCCCCTACTGACCCATTGGTGCTGTCCACTGGCCCACTGCTGGGAGTTCAGGATGGAGTTCTGTGCCCCTTGAGCTGGGTTTGTGTTGGGCCAACAGAGGGCACAGAACCCCATCCTGAACACCCATCAGCGGGCCAAGGAGCAGAGTCTGGGGGATCGAGGTGGAGTTCTGTGCCCCTATTGCCCCACCGATGGGGTTTTGTGCCCTCTGCAGCCCCACAGCATCACCCGCTTCAGCCGTGACAGAGGCCACCACTCGGTCATTCCAAGACAACCCCAACTCCCCCAAATTCACCACCTACAGGGACCCCATCCCACCCCAGTGCCCGGAGAGCGTCACTGGGGGACAGAGGCGGTGCCACCCCCGGCAGGAAGCGGGGTTCGTTATGCAAGGTTAATTGCAGCCGCCGGGTGATACATCCTCCGCCCGCAGCCGATACCCGGGATTACGGCACAGGAGAATCCCACTGCTGTCCCTACCAAATCCCGACCCCAAAAAGCTGAGAAGTGGCCCCTTCCACACCACCCAGAGCCTTAGGGGTGAGGTGTGCAGGGGTTGGGGTGCTCCGAAGCTGAGCTGACCCTGCGTTCCCCAACCCGCCCTGCAGGAGAAACCGAAGCAAGCAATCGGGAGTCACTCCGGGCTCTGATTGGGAACGCTGCTAATTACAGCACCGGCACCTGACCCCGCAGCTGGGACGTCAGCCCCAAATAACTGACGTTGGGGTGCAGCCGTAACCGCGGCGTGGTGGCAATTAAATGTCAGAACAGCTTTTAATTGCTGCTCTGTTTGTAACCTCGGCTGAATCACCGCCACCCGCCTCCCTCCCTCGTGCCTCAGTTTCCCCATCGGGGCCGTGCCAACCCCCGCACCGTGCGGGCACCGGGACGGGGTGGAAAAGGCTTTTTTTGGTGGGGGGGGAAACAAACTCTTCAAGTCCAAGGGAAGCAAAACCAAGCTCGCGAAAGGGAAAAGGAGAAGAAGAAGGAAGAAGGAAAAACAACAAAAGGGTTAAAAAAGACCGATCCCCGGCCCGCAATTAAATTGTCCCGGCGTGGTATTTGCTCTCCTCCCACTGTAAATATTCATTGCCCAACTCCGGGACCGCTGCCACCGCTGTCCCTTATGTAATGCCACCTTCGGGCTCAGCTGAGCGGTGCCGATTGGCCCCACGTCCGTCCATCCGTCCGTCCGGCCGTCCGCGGAGCCCACGCCGTCCCCCCGTCCCACTGACACACTTTCTGCTCCACGCACTTGTGTAACACCACGGCCGCTCCCCCTCCCTCCCCTCCCCCCCCTTTGCGGGACCACTGTGACACCGCCGTGTCCCCAACGTCGTCACCCCTCGCTATAGGGACTCTGTACTCTGCTCCCCCAAACACAATGCGACCACCCCAAATCCCACCGCGGAGACCCCCACCCCTCGGCCCTATTTCCCCTCTGAGGGCAGCGCGTCCCCCCCCTCAAGTCCCCATCGCATCCACGGGGCCGAGAGCTCCGATGTGCCTCACTAATTACCCTTGATTGAGTTTGGGGAAGGCAGCCTCGGGTGGGCGCGGAGGGGAAGGAGAAATAAAAGGGACAAAAGCATAAACCTCTGCCCCCGGGGTGTCCCCCACCCCCCCATAAAAAGATACGCGTGGGCTGTGGGTCACCTCGCGTGGGACGGGCGCTCCGTGCCACCCCAGGGGACGCGGGTGGATCCGCTCCGTCGGGGCGATGCTCCAGGAGGGGTCAATTTGGGGTGGGGGGATGGGGGGGGGGGGATGGGGGTCCTGGGGGGATCTGCTGGGGGTCTGTGGTGCCGGGCCGCGTTTCGGGGTGCTCGCGGTGCTGCCGAGGTCGGATCGGTGCTGAGTACGGCCCTGCGGAGGAGCACTTTGCACTTTGGAGCTGCGGGCAGAGGCACCCGAGGGCACGGGGTGGGGACGGTGGGGCTGGGGAGGGGATGACGGGACCGGGGAAGGGGGGAAAGGGGCTGGGGAGGGCCCCTCTGGAGTGCCCCCCCCCCTCCGTCTCCGAGGTCAATTTGAGGAGGTTTAACGCAATTCAACGCCGCGGGGTTAAATAACGGCGCTTCTCGATAAGGAGGACGAGATTTACATCCTGAAACACCGGCGGTGCCATGGGGTCACCCCACTGCCTCTCGGCCCCCCCCATGGGGTCACCCAGCCCGGTTGGGGTCCCGGGCACCCCCATCCCCTCCTCCATTGCGCCGTTTCAATGGGGTCTTTGGGGTAAAGCCCTCGGGGTGATGTGTGCTCCGGTTCCTCACGGCCCCATAGCAGAGATTTACACCGCTAACCCTGTCCCCAAAGGATCCCAACCCCACAGCCACCGTCCCCATCCAGACAGCACCGCCGCGACCCCACTGCACCAGACCCCATCGGGTACCACCGCCCCTTCCCCACGCCGTGTTCCCGGGTGACAACGGGCTCTGATCCCATCCCACCGGACCCCTCCGGGTGCCACCATCCTTCTCCCACGCGGTGTTTTCAGCGTGGCACTGCCACCCTGACCCCACAGCACCGGGCCCCGCTGGGTGCCACCGTCCTTTGCCCGTACCCACACGCTGCCGGGCGGGCAGGGAGGCTCCTCCTCCACCCTCACTGATTTCCCAATGACAGATCTGGGTCACTGGGACAGCTCGGAGAGGCGGCCGAGCCCCGCACGCTCCCAGCCACGCCGTTTGCAAAAACAAGGGCTGAAAAAAAAAAAAAACCCCTATAGGATTATACAAGGGGAAGGATCCGGAGAGGAAAGAGCCGAGGAGCGGCCGGGAATGAGGCAGAGCGACGGTTTTTTGGGGGAGAAAAACGGAGATTGAGTCCATCGGGTATGAGTCCGTGGGGACACCTCCACGTGGGGGGGGGGGGGGATGGAGAGAGGGGCAGCGTCGGGAGGTTGGCCTTTAATTGATTTGAGGGGGGGGGGAAAGAATAAAACGCGACGAAAGAAAGGAAAAGTTCATTAGCGCGTTAATGACCCCCGCGCCGACCGCGCGGGCGCTGCGGTTAATGAGGTGGGAGCGCTAATGAAGGTGGGGTCCCGGGGAGCGGGGGATCGCCCCGTCCCGTTACACGAGAGAGGGAAAGGAGCGGCTCCGTGGGGACAAATCACTGCGCCGCACTCCGCGGGGAAACGAAGGGGGGTTCGAGGGGTGGGGGACCCCAAATCCCAGCCCGGGGGTACCGAATGGCGGCCGCCCCTCTGCCACCGACACCCCGCAGCATATTGCCGGCAGATTAACGGGCTTTGCTGCGGGGAGAGCTTAAGCTCTGCTCCGTGCCGCCGTCGGGCAAAACAACCACGAACCGAGCGCTCCCGATCCCCACATCCCCTCTGTCCCCCCAACCCCCCCCCCCCCCCCAACCCCGCGCTCCGTTCGCACCCCCGATGCGCGACCACCGCCGTTCCCCGACGTGTCCGTGCCGGGGTCCCCCGGCTCTCCCCGCTCCCCCCGCTCTCACCTCGCATCGTTCCGGCAGCGCTCACTGCGGGGCCGGGCGGCTCATGGGGCACCGGGCGGTACCGGGCGGCTCCGCACCTCCACCCGCCCCTCCGCACCGCTGACCCACTTCTGCCCGAACATGCGGCCGTTCACATGACGAACCCGCGCGGCTCCGCCCCAACAAATCGGTTTCGCTCCAAGCTCCGCCCGCCGCCCTTCCTCCTCCTCCTCCTCCTCCTCCTCCTCCTCTCCCTCCCGCCGTGTGCTGCGATGGGGCTGCGCGACGGGCACCGCGCACTGAGCACCTAACATTGGGCACTGCGCACTGAGCACTGCATTTTGGGCACTGAAACTGAGCACTGCATTTTGGGAACTGCACTTTGGGCACCGGACATTGGGCATGGCAAACTGAGCACTGCACTTCGGGCACTGCACTTTGGGCATGGCAAACTGAGCACTGCACTTCGGGCACTGCACTTTGGGCATGGCAAACTGAGCACTGCACTTTGGGCACTGCACTTTGGGCATGGCAAACCGAGCACTGCATTTTTGGGCACTGCAACTGAGCATTGCACATTGGGCACTGCATTTTTGGGCACTGCACTTTGGGCACCGGACATTGGGCATGGCAAACTGAGCACTGCACTTCGGGCACTGCACTTTGGGCATGGCAAACTGAGCACTGCACTTTGGGCACTGCACTTTGGGCATGGCAAACTGAGCACTGCACTTTGGGCACTGCACTTTGGGCATGGCAAACCGAGCACTGCATTTTTGGGCACTGCAACTGAGCATTGCACATTGGGCACTGCATTTTTGGGCACTGCATTTTGGGCACTGAACATTGGGCATGGCAAAATGAGCACTGCATTTTTGGGCACTGCATTTTGGGCACTGAAACTGAGCACTGCACATTGGGCACTGCACTTTGGGCACCGAACATTGGGCACTGCAACTGAGCACTGCATTTTGGGCACTGCACTTTGGGCACTGCACATTGGGCATGGCAAAATGAACACTGCATTTTTGGGCACCGAACATTGGGCACTGCAACTGAGCACTGCATGTTGGGCACTGCACTTTGGGCTCTGCACTTTGGGCACCGGACATTGGGCATGGCAAACTGGGCACTGCATTTTTGGGCACTGCACATTGGGCATAACAAAATGAGCACTGCATTTTGGGCACTGCACATTGGGCACTGCAACTGAGCACTGCATTTTGGGCACTGCACTTTGGGCTCTGCACTTTGGGCACCGGACATTGGGCATGGCAAATTGAGCACTGCATTTTTGGGCACTGCACATCGGGCATGGCAAAATGAGCACTGCATTTTTGGGCACTGCATTTTGGTCACCGCACATTGGGCACTGCAACTGAGCACTGCATTTTTGGGCACTGCAACTGAGCATTGCACTTTGGGCACAGCACATTGGGCATGGCAAAATGAACAATGCATTTTTGGGCACTGCACTTTGGTCACTGCACTTTGGGCATTGCACACTGAGATCTATCCCTACAACCTGCTTTGGCAGGTGGGGGTTGGACTCGATGACCTCTCCAGGTCCCTTCCAACCCCTGTGGTCCTATGGTCTGCACACTGAGCACTGCGTTTTGGGCTCTGCACACTGAGCACTGCGTTTTGGGCTCTGCACGTCGGAGCCCGTGGGAGGGCTGTGCCACCTCCCAGACACGGGGACGAGAGCGTGTCCCTCTGAGTCACCGCACCTTCATCGTGTCCTCTGCATGGCCCCATTTGGGGATGCGTCTCCAGACAGCGGCCCCACAGCAGAGCCCCGGCCCCAAACGGGGACGGTGGAACCGCAGCCCCAAATGAGGATGGATGGAAATGGGGGCAGGCATAGGAGAACCCTGACCCCAAATGGGGACAGTGATGGGCACACAGCTGCCTCAGTTTCCCCCTGCTTAGCGGTGCCCAGTTCTGAGGGCACGGCACATTGAAGAAGTGCTGCCCACCCCATAGCATCCCGTGCCCCCCCCACCTCGTTCCCCCCATCCCTTTGCATAAGGCACTGCGGGACGCTGACTCACTCCGGGGACGTGCCCAGCACCGAGCACGATGCGTCCTGCTCCCGAAACTGAAGTCGTGGGGAGAAAAAGGGGGCACAGCACTGCCCACGGGGTCGGCACCGCAGTGGGTCTGGGGCAGAGCGGTGTGGGTCGCTGCGTGGGGCCACGGTGGGGGACTGAGGGCTCCGGGAGAGGGGAGGGGGGGGTGGGATGTCTCCTCTCGATGGGTGCGGCGCAAGGAGAGCAAACAGGGATTAGAGATTTGGGCGGTGTCATCCCGAATTCCTACAAGCCGGGGTGGGGGATAGGGGGCAGAACCCAATGGTGGAGACAGTGCGCCGGGTGCTGCTCCATGGGAGGGGGTTGGGGGGGTCCATCGCTCTGCCCCCAGGGCATGGGGGAGGGGGGGGATGAGGTGTTGTGGAGGTTCGGTGCCCTCCTGTGCTGGGGCAGAAGGAGGGGACAGATGCTCCCGTTGGGAACAGCGAGCCCGGGGGAGAAGGGAGGGGGGGGTTGGCCAAGGCCAGCATTCGGCCATCGGGTGGTTTAAAGTCGTCCAAATCCTGAGGGTATCCGTGGGGTGAAAGGAGGAACGCGGGTCACTCCCTGCACCGGGGGAGCAGAGACCCTCTGCCTGGCTGGGATGGACACGGCACAACCAGGGGGGATATGGCACAGCCAGGGGGGATATGGCACAGCCAGGGGGGATATGGCACAACCAGGGGGGATATGGCACAACCAGAGGGGATATGGCACAATGAGAAGGGACAGGGCACATTGAGGGGGGAATATGGCACAAGCAGGGGAGATACAGCACATCCAGATGGGACATGGCACAACCAGGGGGGATATGGCACAATGAGGAGGGGCACAGCCTCTGCCCCCCAGCAGTGACCCCTGGGACCCGTGTCCGTGGGGCTGAGGGCCGCACGGTGCGAGCTCTGCGTGGCTGCAGCGTTGCTCACCGCAGGTGTGGTGTGTGCTTGTGCAACCCTACAGTTTTGGGTTGCGTTGGGCACCGGGATTGATTTTCTCTCCCTCCCTCTCCTCCGACAGCCGTCACACCAGCAGGGCGGCCACGTGCTGTAGGCATTGCTCGGAGCCTCAGTTTCCCCATCCGCGATGGGGCTGACGGCGGTGACCTCGTTAGGGCAGCGCCCTAATGAGGCTGAGCTGCGGGGCTGCTCGGTGCCAGCACGGAGGGATGCTCGCGGGGCGCGACGTGCGTGGGGTGCTCTGGAAGCGGAGCAGCGGGGCTGCCTGTCACCCCGAGTCCCATCCGTGTGCCCAACCACGCGGGAGGAGGAAGGAGGGGAGCGGAGAGGGGAGAGCGGCGAAGCCACCGCCATCACCGCGATCACATCAGGCGGCCGCAATGGAGCGGTGCGAAGTGCCACCGCTGTCACCCGGCACAGGGGAGGGACAAAGGGGCAGGGGGAGAGCTGGAGGGGGGGAGGGGGGAGGTTTGGGACGTGGCAATCCCCAGCTGGGTGGGCACACCTCCACGTCCGTGCTCGCGGTGGGTGCTGTGCCCGTGTCACCTCTGCACTCAGTCGGTCCCCGGGGTGCTGCCACCATCCTCGGGACCCAAGCGTAGCATTTCTATTCGGGATTGGGGTTTCTCCTCCATCCCTGTCCCCATTGCTGTCCCCATTTGGGGCCGGGGCTGTGCTGGGGACGGCGGTGGCAGCTGTAACTGGACCCCCGGGCAGCCCTGACCTGCTCACGTAACGCCCTTCGCTTATGCAATGCCACACAGTGCTGTTAGGAGGGACATCCAACACCGCCGCAATTACCCGGCCCTTCATCAGCCACAGCGAGGCTAATTGGATGGAGAAAACCACCGGTGGGCTGGGGAAGGAGCAGCCAACCCCCCCCCCCCCCCCACCGTATGGGTGTCCCCACGCAATTAAGCGCCCACCGAACCCTCATTAAGAGGTTCGTGCCACCCCATGGCCGTGCCGTGCCCCCCAGCACCCCCACCCCGGTGGCAGCGTGGGTGCCACCACCCCTCATCCCCGTCCCCGCAGCGCTGTGATGCTCGAAGTAGGTCAGTGGGCCGAGGTGCTGCTTTGTTTTCCCAGCAGTCCTCACCGCTGATGTTATCTCCTCCGCCTGCAGCTGCCCCGTGTGACGTCTCCCGGCTCTGCCTGGATGTGGCACCTGGTTGCAGAGCCCCGGCACAGCTCGTGACACGAGTGATGCCGTACAGAGCCCCGACGCAGCTCACGGCACGAGTGACGCCGTGCCCGGCTGCTGAGCCCCTGCACGACTCGTGATGTGAGTGATGCCGTGATGCAACCCGTGACATCAGGGGTGCGGAGCCCCACCGCAGAGCCCCGACACAGCTCATGACACCCCCCCACCCAACCCCCCGCCCCGTCCTTCTCCCCCCACGGCTCTGGGACCCCCCCCACCCCCATCCACTGCTCCAATCATCTGCAGCGCAGTAATGAGGAGATAAACAGGAAAGAGCGGAGGGGCTCCGATCTCCCCGCCCCGATCCCCCCCGGGACAGATGAAAGCGGAGCGGGGCGATGTGCGGGGGCTTTTTTCCCACTTGTTTCTGCTGAATCCCACGTTTTTCCTCCCCCCTCCACCCCACGCCCCCCCCCCCCCCTCCTCCCGCACGCGCCGTTAATGAGGTTTTGCTGCAGAAGTCTCCGTCTCGGCCTTGAGTTAATCTCCAGATGCCTTCAAAGGGGTTCTGCTCCTGTTCTTTTCCTTCCCCCCCTTCCCTGTATCCATCGCTCTGAGCTGCTGAGCTGCAGCCCAACCCCTCCATCCCATCCCATCACATCCCATCCCATCCCCTCCATCCCCTCCCCTCCATCCCATCCCATCCCCTCCATCCCATCCCCTCCATCCCATCCCCTCCATCCCAACCCCTCCATCCCATCCCATCCCCTCCATCCCAACCCCTACATCCCATCCCCTCCATCCCAACCCCTACATCCCATCCCCTCCATCCCAACCCCTACATCCCATCCCATCCTATCCCCTCCATCCCATCCCATCCCCTCCATCCCATCCCATCCCATCCCATCCCCTCCATCCCAACCCCTCCATCCCATCCCATCCCATCCCATCCCATCCCATCCCATCCCATCCCCTCCATCCCAACCCCTCCATCCCCTCCCCTCCCCATGGGGACAGCTGTGGGGGTGCCCCACCCCCAGCAAATGGGACAGGGGTGGGGGAACCCCATCCTAAATGGGGACAGTGGTGGGGACAGGGGTGGTGGAACTGCAGTCCCAAATGGGGACTGTGATGGGGAAAGGGATGGGAGAACTCCTGATCCCAAATGGGGACAGTGAAGAGGACAACAATGGGAGAATCGCTGATTCCAAATGGGGACAGTGATGGGAGAGCCCCTCATCCTAAATGGAAACCGTGATGGGGAAAGGGAGGGGAGAAACCCTGATCCCAAATGGGGACAGCAGTGGGAGAACCCCTGATCCCAAATGGGGACTGCAACCAGGACAGAAATAGGATAACTCCTAATCCCAAATGGGGACTGCAATGGGTAAAGAGATGGGAGAACCCCTGATCCCAAATGGGGACAACAATGGGGAAAGGAATGGTGGGATTTGGATCCCAAGTGGGGACGGTGATGGAGACAGGGACGGTGTTAACACAATCCCAAATGGGGACAGCAAAGGGGACAGGGACAGCATAGTTCAGATCCCAAATAAAGTCACTGATAGGAACAGGGATGGGGACACAGGAATGGGGGATCTCCAGTCCCAGATGGGGACAACGATGGGGAAAGGGTTGGGGGAACCACAGTCCCAAATAGGGATGGCAATGGGGACAGGGATAGGGGAACCATGATCCCAAATGGGGACAGCGATGGGAACACAGGGTTGGGGGAACCCTGGACCCAAATGGGGATGGCAATGGGGACAGGGATGGTAGAACCACAGTCCCAAATGGGGATGGCAATGGGGATTACAGGACTGGGGGAACCCCAGACCCAAATGGGGACGGCAATGGGGACAGGGATGGTGGAACTTGGATCCCAAATGGAACGGGGACCGGAGTGGGGCAGCCCCGTGTGGGTGCGCTGGCATCGGGGCCGCTGCTATGTTGGTCCCACATCAGAGCCGATCGGGGGTTTTAGAGCCGTTAATCCCAACAATCCCTTAATTCCTGGGACCGAAATAGGAAAGATCAGTGGGTCAGTGGGAAAAGCTCACGGCCAAAGTTAATGCGGAGAGAGGGAGAGGGAAAGAGTGTGGCAGGAAAGTGAGGGGATCCCCTCTCCGAGGGATGGGTGGGGGGATGGGACTTGGGGGGGGGGGATGTGGGGGCTCTGCCGCTTGGCTGTGGGGGGATGTGGGGCTGCTGAGCACCGAGCAGCTCCCGCTTCGAGGCGTTACCCAAACCCAGTTTTGGGGACGGAAGTGCCTTTTGGGGCTGCTCTGCACAAACATTGCCGTCCCCACATCCCGCTTGCTGCTGCGGAGGAGAAAGGTCACGCATTAACACACTGCACTGCTGAGTGCCCCTAATTAAGACTTGGCAGCTCAACCCCCCACCCCCCCCCCCCCTCTTCCTTCCCCCGCCCCATAAGAACCTTTTTGGCCGCCGCTCTGGAAAAAGCCGTGTGCGGGGACTTAGCCCTTAATAGGGCCGGAGCTCAGGTGAGCCGCCCGCCTCCAGCGCCGTCCCATAAGCAAACCGGCCCCACTCTGCCTCAGGGACTGGGAATGGGGCCATCCCTGCACTCCCTCATCCCACATCCCCATGCTGTTTCCCCCTCTGCTCTGTGTTTCGGCCCCAATATCGCTCTGGGAGCGGTTTCCCCTAAATCCATCTCCGTTACCGCAAGCGGCTTATGGCGAGAAACCCTTTTCCTCTCCGTTCCCTTAATGCGATCACAGCTTAGCAGAGCGCTGGGCTTAGCCCCGAAGTGCAAGTGAGGAGAGGAGCATTAAATAATAGGAAGGCACAAAACAAAGGGCTGAGACTGAAGGGGGGGGGTCAGTGCGGATGGGGACTGCTGTGGTGGTGCCCAATGGGGTCTGGGGTGAGACCCCCCCAGGAGGTGGGAGCTTTGTGGGTCCTGGAGAAGAGTTTGGAGTGTGCTTGTTGCTCCTCACCCTACAGATACCCCAGACGGGATTGGGGGGGATGGGGGGTGTGCATGGGATCCCAAAGGCTGGGCTGATGGGATCCCCTGTTACACAGCAGGCTTTGCTGGTCCGGAGGCATCGCAGTGTCCCATAGGGAAAACCCATCTCTGCCGACCTGAACCGAGGGCGGTGCTGCACCCTGTCCAGTGTCACGTCCTAAAATGCTCCCCAAAGCCCTCCAACCACACTAACACAAGCCCCAAACCTTCAACCACGATAACATGCGCCCCAAAGTCCTCCAGCCACACTCACTTGGGCCCCAAACCCATCCAGCTGCGCCAGAACGTCCCCCAAACCCCTCCAACCACACTCACATGGGCCCCAAACCCCTCCAATCATGCTCTTATGTCCCCCAAACCCCTCCAGCCACACTCACATGTGCCCCATACCCTTCCAACCACACTAACAGGGAGGGACGCAGCCCCGGCTATGGGGCAGACCCCATTCCCTGCCCCACACTGAAGGGTCTGCTGTCCTGGCCCTGCCATCAGCTCGGCTCTTCCCTTCGGTCTGGGCTCTCCTTGGACTCTGCTCCTGCGCTGCGGGTTGCTGGGGAGACCGGCGGGTTTATTTACCGTGAGGGCTGCGATAAGGAGTGGGAACGGGGCGGCGAACGCGCGGTGTCCAATGTTCCTGACCCACTTTCTGGCAGCCGGGAGCTGCGGTTGGATTGCAGCGAGCGGAGCTGAGGGCTGTGGGGAGTTTGGTTTGGGGTTTCCTATGCTGCGGACATCGTGTTGTCTGGGATGGGAGGAACGGGAATGCAGCGCCATGGGGACGGTGTTGTTCGGTGTTGTGGGGATGGGTGGGTGCTGAGGGAAGGGTGATGAGGAGGGCTGGGTGATGCAGGAGGGTGCTGGAGAAGGATGGGTGCTGCAGATGGGTGATGGGTAGGGATGGGTGCTGCAGAAGAGCGGTGGAGAAGGATGGGTGCTGCAGGAGGATGCGTGATGGTAGGGATGGGTGCTGCAGGAGGATGGATGATGTAGATGGGTGATGCGTAGGGATGGGTGATGCAGGAGGGTGCAAGAGAAGGATGGGTGCTGCATGAGGATGGGTGATGCGGAGGGATGGGTGCTGCAGAAGGATGCTGGAGAAGGATCATGGGGATGAGGATGGATGATGAAGAAGAGTGGTGGAGAAGGATGGGTGCTGCAGGGGGATGGGTGATGGGAGGGATGGGTGCTGCAGGAGGACAGGAGCTGCAAAAGGATGCTTCACAAGGATGGGTGCTGCAGATGGGCACTGTGTAGGGATGGGTGCTGCAGGAGGATGCTGGAGAAGATGGGTGCTGCAGGAGGATGGGTGCTGGGTAGGGATGAGTGATGCAGAAGAGTGGTGGAGAAGGATGAGTGCTACAGAAGGACAGGTGCTGCGGAAAGGATGGATGCTGAAGAGGGATTCTGGAGAAGGATGGGTGCTGCAGATGGGTGCTGTGTAGGGATGGGTGCTGCAGAAGGATGATGGAGAAGGATGGGAGTTGTACAAGGGTGGGTGATGCAGAAGGATGGGTGATGGAGAGGGATGCTGGAGAAGGATGGGTGCTGTGCAAGGGTGGGTGATGCAGAAGGACGGGTGATGGAGAGGGATGCTGGAGAAGGATGGGTGCTTCGTGAGGATGGATGATGCAGAAGAGTGGTGGAGAAGGATGGGTGCTGCAGGAGGATGGGTGCTGCAGATGGGTGACGCTTAGGGATGGGTGATACAGAAGGATGGGCGCTGCAGGTCGGATCTGGAGAAGTAAGAGCGCTGCAGGATGGGCGCAGCAGACGGATGGGTGCTGGGTACAAGTCAGCTGCTGCAGCAGGATGAGGAGCAGCAGCAACCAAACCCGTGGGCGTGGTGGGGAACAAAAGCCCCCCCAGCTTTGCACCACGCAGCCAGGGGGGACAGGAGGAGCGGGAGTCCCCGGCACGCCGCGTCCCCGCCGGCGCTGGCACAGTGGCCCAGATCTGCCATTCCGCATGGCTTCCCCGGCCTCTCCCAGCACGCAGGGCTGCTCAGCGCCTCGCCCCCCGCCCGCTAATCCGACACGACTCTTCCATTAGAGCTGAGACGCGGGCAAAGAGCTTTTCGGTGTAGGAATTAACTCCTTCTCCCACCCCGTCCCCCGGCTCTGCTCTTGCAGGTGCGTCTTTCAACCTCCTCCTCTTCCTCCCCCCCCCGGGGCTGTGGGATGAAGGCATTGGGGGTATCACTGAACCCGAAATGTGGGGTGGGGATACGGCGGACAGAGGGTCCAAAGGAGTGGTCCTGGAGAGCCGAAGTGGCCCCAAATGGGCTGACCTGCAAAATTTGTGGGGAGGAGGATGAGACCCTCCAGAAGGAGCTGGGGGGGCTGCGAGCACCTTCCTGCAGCCATCACACCCCATTGCTCACTGCTGGAGGGGGACAGGGAACCGCAGCTCCCGGGGAGCACTACCGTTTTGGGGGTAAAACAGAGGGAAACGGTTCAGCAAAACTGAAGCAGCCCCGGGGGGGTTGGGGTGAGCATCTCATCCAGGGGTGCGGAGCAGGGATCCATCAGCCGTGGATGTGCCCACAGTGTCACCAATGTCACAGCCCGGAGGTGTCAGCCTCTCACATCCGATGTGACACTGCAGAGTGGGGGTAGGGGGGTAGGGGGGGAGGGGATGGTGGTGGCAGTGCTGCAGCTGAGGCCGCAGCTTGTGGGGTGGGTGCTCGGTCCTCTTCCATCCCCTGTGTGATGTTCTGGGGAGGTGACACCATTCTTGGTGGCCCCAGCGTTCTCCCAAAGAGCAAAGCACAGCGGTGGATGCAGCTCCTGCACTGCACTCAGGGCTCTGTCCCCACATGGGGCCTGGGTGTCCCCATCGTCCCCAGCACTGTGGGGTCTGGGGACCTGCAGCCACCAGAGTGTGCTGGGAGCAGCTCACGGGTGACACGGGTGCACTGAGAAGATGGGGATCTGAGCTGGGGTCACCTCCTGGCACCCCATGTCCCTGGATGAGGAGCATCCTTGGGGCCCTTCAGAAGTCTTCTATGCACTGGATGGTTCCCATCACCTGCAGGAGGTGACAGCTCCCATCCCTGCCGAGGAGTGGGGACGGCTGTGACAACGTGGAGGGGCCGAGGTTGGGGTGCTCCTGGCAGAGGAGCTCCGCCGGCATCCCAGCACACAGCCACCCATGAAATATTCAGGGCCGTTTGGTGCGATTTCCGTGTCGGCGTCGAAAGTGCCATGAATATTTCAGGCTGCATTAAAGTTTCATGGCCTCCGTGCTTCGGCACGGCCCTGTGGACCACAGGAAGCTCCAACACCGGATGGCTTGGGCTTTGCTGAACCGTTTCCCTCTGTTTTACCCCCAAAACGGCAGTGCTCCCCGGGCGCTGCGGTTCCCTGTCCCCCTCCAGCATTGAGCAGTGGGGTGTGATGGCTGCAGGAAGACGCTCGCAGCCCCCCCAGCTCCTTCTGGAGGGTCTCATCCTCCTCGCCGTGAGTTTTCCAGGTCAGCCCCTAGCAGAAGACACTGCTCCTCCATCCACGCAGCTCTTCCCGTGTTTATATAACGATGACATCTCCCGCGGACCGGGGAAGAGAATGGGCCGAGGAGAAGGAGGAGGAGGTGGAAGGGGGGGGGGGGAAATAATGAGGATAATTCGAGTCATTTGGGAAGAGGCTGCGAGGTGCCCCGCATCTCCCACCTTTTACACGTTGTCTCTAATCGCCCGCAATCTCGGCTGCCCATTGCTGGAGCCCCGTTGCCGTGGTGACCGATGAATAGCCCCCAAAAAGTGCCATCCTTCCATCGCAACAACAACAACAACAACAAAAAATACAGCGTTCTGTTCAGGAAATTAAGCAGTTTGCAACCAAAGAGCGGATTGTGAAAGGGCTCCCGCGTCCCCTCTTTCCTTCCCGGCGCCCCGGGGAGTGCTTTGTGCCCAGCAGCCGAGGAGGAGAGGCAGATTGCAGAGGGGTTTCTAACCCACGGACCCTACTGAGAGGCTTTGGACGCCCTCTCCCCTCTCTTTTCTTCCCCAGATGTGTGTCACTGCAGAGAGGGGCTCTAGGTCAACGTGTTAGCTGGGGGAGATGGGAGCAGAAGGGTTGGGGAGGGTGATGCTCCTCGCCTTGGGATGCAGAACGTGCGTCCTCCAAGTGCTGCTGCACCGGCCCTGTGCGGGTGTTTTGGGCTGTGGTTCAATCCCTGCTTGCATTTAGCATTCTCCATCCCGTGAAGGGCTGGGGAATCTGAGCCCTGCTTTGCTGACAGCACAGGGGAGCCCCGGGGTGCAGCACCGAGTGGGGAAAAAGGGTAGGGAGGAAAAACCAAAAGGGGATGAGAAAGGGCCTCAGTGCCACAGCCGCAGCTCCCGGCCGGGCAGAGCTCAGCGGGAGCCAGATGGAAGCACATCTTGCTGCACAGAAAGCGGCCGTGGAGATTAACTCTGCTGGGAAAACAAGCTCAGCGGGCACTGCGGAGCGGCGGATGCACGGTGTGTGTGTGTGTGTGTGTGTATGCGTGTGTGTGTGTGTGCCACGCATGTGCAGACGTGAGCGCTTGCGTGCTCGCTTCTGCGTGCACAGCCGAGCTGGAAAGCTTTGGAAATGTGTCCTCGTCCTTTAATTGTGCTGCTTTGATAACAGGGATAATTGGCTAGCAATCGATACTGTTTTGCTCCTGGTTCTCCTGCCCCTTCTCTTGCTGCCTGCACGTCTCGCTCCCCCGGGTGGAGTGACATTTATGGCATTAGATAACCCAGAGCTCGGCCTTGGAGGGGGCTGACTGCGGCCCCACAGCAGGCAGGGGTGGGCTCCAGGTAGGGGGGATGCTCAGCATGGACCACAGCGGGTGTGGGGACAGGGGAGAGCGGGACTGGGAGGGGACAGAGCCAGGCTGGGCCAGCACCCTTGTGAACTGTCTCACGGCTCTGCTCCAGGTGCCATTACGGACCCCTTGGAGACCCCCAGCTCGCACCCCAGGCTGGAAGTGGGGTGCCGGGGGAGAGCAGGAGGGGATGGAGATGGAGGGGGTGAGCGGGAGCCTGGTGCCACCTGGTGGCTTTCCTCGCTGTGCTCGTGGCCACCGCCGGTCCCCTGTCCCGGCTCCTCCAGCTCGGGTGGGCTCGGGTCGCTCCCCTGGGTGCTCCAAATCCGAGCCTGTCCCAGCAGGAGGATGCCTGGTGCTGCTCGCCCCGGCGTCTTCCAGAAGGGATGGGGGCTCCTGCAGGGATCCAGAGCAAAGCCTTGCCCTCGAGTGCGTGCCCGTGGCTGCTGGATTCACATCCACGCTGCAATGGAGGGACCCAAAGACACCGGGATGAAACTGGAGTGCTTGCACACGAGACAGGGAATGACTCGTTCACTCCTTCAGCCTGGACCATGCCAGCAAAGAAATCAAACGGCCACAGGATGCCTTTGTGAGCACGGAAACAGCCCCGTAAGGTGCCCCTGCGAGCTCAGAGCACTGTGAGCATCCCCAGGGCAAAGCCTGGCTTTGGTGAACCGAAGAGATGCAGTAACCCTGAACCAGCACTCTGATTAGTGCTCACCCAGAGCTATTTTAGCATCCACTGGGATGGGGAGAAGGTAGGAAGATGAACATCCCTCTGAGCTTAGTGATGGTTTCTCAAGGGTTTTGCTCCCTGCTGTTTGCCTGTACCCCTGGCTGGGGATTTATCCAGGTCCAGGCACCCACAGCATGCACCCACAAAGCCAGGAACAGGAGAGTACAGCCAAGAAGGAGCTGCACAGCCTCACAGGCAGATAAACCTCACAAAACCATGTTGTGTTGATACCCAAATGTGGTTTGGAAAGAGGTTCAGAACAGAGCAACAGGATCTGCAATCTGCAGCTGGACACGGCCAGGGCTCTGTGTAGTTCATTAAGGAGCAGCATGACCGTCATCATCCAGTGCTGCAGAGGGGAAGAGCTCACCTGCTCCGATGCTCTTTCTTCCCGTGAGGAAGCAGAACAAGAGCTGGGAGCTGGTGCAGGACAAATTCAGAGGGGTTGTTGGCAGCTGGGGTTTGTGCCTCCTGGACCTATGCCCCGTTGTGTGATGGAAGCACTGCTCTGCAGCCCGTGCTGGTCGTCAGAGCACCTCGACATTCCTTTCTGTCCATGGACTCCTCAGCCTGATTGAGAACCAATAAACTCAGAATTAACCCTGCATCACCGCACAGACACACAGGGGTACCCCTTCCCCAGCTCTCCCCTTATAGCTTGGGCACTGTGTCCCGGTCCTATACCTGAGACTAGGGCACAGCATCACCAGCCCTCTCCTCCAGCTGCTCCAGACAGGCTGACCCCCATTCCCCTCCCCTATATCAGGAGCCCAGCTCCCATTGCTGCAGGGGAGGGAGGTTTGTGGGGCCGAGGACCATCTATGTCCCAGCTCCCATAGCTTAGGGGGCAGGCACACGGCTGGACTCAAGCTGCAGGAGATGGGGCACTCCGATCCTCTCCGTACAGCTCCAGCTGTGTCACATCCCCTCTCTCCAAGGCGTGGGCAGCCATCCTTATAGGGGAACACCTACAGCTGCGGGCTGTCCCCACGCGTCCCCCACAGCGGGCAGCCCTATAGCCCCTATAGCTACCCACCCCACAGGGCTCACCCCACACCGACCCCCTCCATCCAGGGGTCCCCGGCCCTCCCCTCCCGCCCCGTCCCGCCCGGGCGGGCCCTCCCCGGGGGAGGGCGCTCGGGGGCCGCGGTCCCGCCGCCGCGCTCCGCCATGTTTCCCGTCCGTCCGTTCTGTCCGCCGCCCTCCTGAGCTTCCCGGCGGCCGCCCCAGGCCCGGCCCGGCTCGGCCCGGCCCGGCCCGGCGGCCGCCCGCCTGCTCCGGTGAGTGCGGCCTGCTCCGCGCCCGACGCGCGGCCTTCCGTGTAGGCCTCAAAGCCTCGGCCTCGATTTTTACGGCACGCCGGGAGCGGGCGCCCCACCGCGGCTTGGGGGGGGGGGGGGGTGGGAGTGGGGGGGGGGGCAGCGGGACGGCCGTGCGCCGCGCTCAGCCCCGGGGCTGCGGTTCTCCCAGCGGCCCCATCGCGTGCGGACGGGCTCCGTGCACTGCGGCTTTGTTCTGGGTTCGGGGTGCCGCGGCCGTGATGTGGGTTTGGGGGTTTCTCTTTCAGGTGGGGTCTCAGCGCGGCGTCGGCTTGCCAACCCACGGGCACTTGGGACGGGGAGAGGCCGAGCGGTGCGGCCGCTTGCTTGGGCTGGCCTGAACGCGCACGGCTTGCGGAGCGGAGGACGGAAGGCCCCGTTGGTGGTGAGTGGAAGTAGCGTGGCCGTGGAGCGGTGTTAGTGGGGATAGTGAGCTCCCCTGCCCGGTGCTGCCTGCAGGCTGAGTGACGGAGCAGCCAGAGGGGAAGAAAGAGGTCAGGGCTCTCCTCGGGTTCGGTATTTCTTTGGGGGTGGCAGCCGGCTGTGAGCCAGCACTGTGCCCTCGCAGCCATGAACAGGACCGGGTCCTTGGCTGCGTCCAGCGCAGCGGGTGAGGGTGGGGATCTGCTCCTCTGCTGTGTGCTGAGACCTCACTGCATCCCGATGGGGAGAGCTCAGCACGGGAGAGACATGGAGCTGTAGGAATGTGTCCAGGGGAGGACCGCAGGAAAGGATGGAGCAGCTGAGAGCTGGGGCTGTGCAGCCTGAGGGAGAGCAGGCTCCGGGAGGAGCTGAATGTGGCCTCTCGGTACCTAAAGGGGCTGTAAGAGGTGAGGGGACAGAGTCGTTAGCAAGGTCTGTGTGATAGGACAAGAGGAAATGGCTTCAGACTAAAAGAGAGGAGTCTTACGCTTGATATAAGGAAGTTCTTTACAATATGGGCGGTGAGGCACTGGCGCAGGCTGCCCAGCGGGGTGGTGGCTGTCCCATCCTTCAGATACCTGAGGTCAGGCTCTGAGCATTCAATGGAGCTGTGGGTGTCCCTGCTCAGTGCAGGGAGTAGGACCACCTTTAGAGGTCCCTCCCGACTCAAACTATTCTATGGTTTGTCATGTTTGGCAGCCAGGCTCTGTGCTGCATGGTGCCCATGCCCGGGCTGCCAGCTGAACTCATCCGGTGTTGTATCAGTCCTCCGTTTCTGTCTGTAATGTCACTCCAAATGAGAAACAATTTCAAAAAGTCCTTCTGTGGGTGGCTGCCGGGTTGCAGGGATGGGGGTTGTGCCTTTCAGCTTTGCTCTGTGCAGCCAGGCCGGGGGAGCTGGGCATGGTTCAATGGAGGAGCTCCAGCTCCAGTGTGAGCTCTGCGAGGGAAACCCCAGGTGCAGAGCTCTGGTTCCTGTCACCCAGCTGAGGACGAGGAGGAACAACCTGGATCTGATTCCCTTCCTTCCCTCAGGAGTACTCCTGGGGTTATTATTTCTCACCTCATTCCTTTGGCAACTTTTCCAGGAGCGTGAAAGAGAGCAGAGTCAGCTGTGAAGCGGTGGCTGCTTTGTGTCTGCTGTGCTGGGAGGGGGAGGAATGCTGCTTGCAGCAACACCCTGCGTTTGCTTCCGAGCCAGAGCCACCTGTGAACGTTCCTTTGTCCCCCCCTCACATGCAGGGACCGGGAGCTGGCTTGCTCCACTTCCTGAGGAAATGTGGGTGAAGGCAGAAGGGGAAATCCTCACTGCAGAGCTCTCGTTGTGCAGCTGGAAGGGCTCATCCTGCTGCTGGGGCTGGGAGCTCTGCTCCTGCTGCCTGCTGTCGCCCTGCAGTGTTGGCGTGCTCATCAGTGCTGCCCTGGAAGCAAGGTCTTGTCTTCAGAGCACCATTCCAGCTAGGGGTGATGTTTTATTGTTTTAATTGAATGGGTGTTTTATTTTTTGTTGCAAGTTGGGCCACATGAGTTTTACAGCCCACAAGGGTCAGCTCCTGGGTTTGCTGTGTGCAGCACAGAGAGTGAGGTGCGTTTTGTGGGGAAGGTATTGCAGGGGTCCCCTCGCAGCTGGAAAGAAGCCTCATTCTGACCTCCAGCCTAAATGGTTGCCCTCATCCACCAGCAACTTAAGTGTGTCAGAATTGCGAGTTCCCTTGCATCACTAAAACTTGAAGCTGTCTCGTAATGAAAACAACACCGCCGGGTGCAGGAGGTAACTAATTAACCTGAATGCTGGCTGTTTGACCTGCATTTGTTGCTTCAGTGTTTGCAGGAGTCGTTAGTCACACTGCGATGGCACTTCTTGTTGCACTTAGAGCGGGTGGTTCAGCTCCTAACGTGAATCTGTCCTCCAGTGAGTGCAGAGAGCCCTGCGGTGTCAGCTCCTGTGGCTTTCCAGGCTTGCTGGCAGCCAGGCTGTCCATCCCACTGCTGCTTACGAGCTGTGTGTGCCTTATCTCAGGGTTCTCAGTGGTGTGCACGAAGAATCCAGGCTCTGGGGATCCTTCATGCTCAGTACGCAGCGATGGAGTTCTCAGGCTGTAACAGCTGTCTCGTTTTTATTCCCTTTTGCAGCTTGGCACCTTTGGAGGAGGAAGGATGGCTCAGGAGACGAATCAAACCCAGGTGCCTCTGCTGTGTACCACTGGCTGCGGGTTCTATGGCAGCCCCCGCACCAACGGGATGTGCTCCGTGTGCTACAAGGAATTCCTACAGAGGCAACAGAGCAGTGACCGGATAAGCCCTCCAGGTAGAGGAGTTTTGTCCAAGAAATCTGTGTTAGATGAGTGCATCTGTCTGGGTGAGAGCGTGGTGCTGCTCACTGTCAGGTTGAATCCCTCCTGGAAATCTTTGTTCCCTGTAAGTTTTCCTCCTGGCGGCACCTTCCAGTGTTGCAAACCATCACTTGCTCTAACAGGGGTGCAAACTTTCGGCTGTAGCCTGCTCACAGAGCTGCGTGGCTGCTAGAAATCGTGTCACATCCCTCCAAATAAACCTTTTCTGGGGGGAAGATTTTGGCCTCGAGTTTGCATGGTTTTTCTCTATGGGTGTGATGTGCGAAAGCAGTGGAATAAAGTTTGTTCTGTAGTGAATGCAGCCGACCTGTCACAGAGTGGGGAGCACTCAGGAGGGATGCTCATCCCATCCTAACATCTCTTAAGGCTTCACCAAGGTTGTGCTCTTGTCTCTCAGCAGCCAGCAGTCCCAGCAGCAGCCCCGTGGCATCAGAATCGATTGCAGGGCAGCGAGCAGAGGAGGACTCCGCAGCCGAGGATGCAAAAGCCAGGTGGGGGCATGGCCTGGGGGTGTACCTGCAGCTGTGTGGGCTTTCATCCTTTGCGTGGCCATGGGGATCTGTAAAACAGGCTGGGTCAGGCCAGGATTTCTGTTCTCCTGGTTTGACTGGAAGATTGAGATGTCCCTGATGATAACGACTGAATGAGGGGCAAGTGCCAGAGGTTGGTAGTGAGCTACAGCCCTGTAGGAAACTGATTCTCTTACAGCTGGTGCACCTGCCCTGTCCATAGCTTCGTTCAGTTGCTCTGTTTTGGCTCAGTTGTGAGCGAAAGCATCTGGTGATGATCCAGCCTGGAAGCTGCAAGAGCTGAAATGGGGATCTCAGCCATGGTTGACGGAGAGGAGCGCGCTACTTATCTCTCCCATCACTTTGCAGTCATGACTCATAACTGTTTCCCTGGCCCTGGACTTGTTTGGATGGGCTGTTGGCTTTGGGATGTAATTGGGTAGAAAAGGAAACTGAGGTCATCACACATTCATTCCGTTGGTGTCTGTAGAGATCTTTGATCCCAGCTCCCGAGGGGCGCAGGCCTGCTGTCCTCCTGAGCTCCATCTAATGGAGCTAACAGTGAGCTGAAGACCTCTCCCATGTAACCGTTCCCCAAAGGACAATCCTTATGTTTGCTCTCGGCTTTGTTTATCCCCTGCTCCCAGTGCTCAGTCTCCTGTGACCCACCAGATGACAGCCATGAGCATATCCAGAGAGGAGAGCAGCAGTGAGACAGAAGGGCTCGCCAAGACAGAAGAGGCCACCTCAGCATCTTCCCCATCAGGTAGGCTGGTTGGTTTGGCTTCTGCACGAGGCTGGATGACACCCACCTAGCATAACAAGTCGGTTTGAACAGCAGGTACGATAGTGAGAGAGACTTGAAACAGCCTGCCCCTCTTTTCTGTTAGTGGGGTTACAGGAGGTTCACGGCTGGACCATCTCCTCAGCCAGGTTTCAGCACCCTGCAGGTGTGTATCTCCCAGCAGCTGCAGCTCCTCCCTCGTGCTGGCTCCAGCCTGCTCAGGTGCTGTAGGAAATCAGTGACCTTCAGCTTTCAGAGCTCAGTTTTCCTCTCGGTAGATTAGAGGCAGTGATGAGTATCTGTGCAGAGCGTTCTGAGACCTACATGCGAGGAACACTTACATAAGAGCCAACAAAAAACAATTACCCCTACTTGTAAGGGGTTAATTTTATGTATTTATGTTTTAAGCAGATTAACTCCAGGCTCAGATGTACACATTAACTGTCCCTAAGCATTTTAACCTGTGCTGGGTGCTGGATAATTCTGGTGCTGACTTTCCTCTGTGGGAGAGAGCTGTACCCTATGGATGTGTGAGCTGAACTTTAGAGTGCTGGTGTTTCTGAGCTTGGGGAACTGACACAGGGGGAAAAACATGAGCTGTGGGTCTCTGTGAATGAGGACAAGTGTTGGTTTGGGGGCTGTGAGCGTGGGTTAGGGCAGCTTGTGTTGTGTGGCACAGACCTGCAGTCAGACAGCTGCAGGAACGCAGCAGTGTGTCTGCTCGCTTCATGGAGAACTCTGCTGTGTGGTTCAGGTACCCCCCTTGAAACATCGCAGAGCGCAGCCGAGGATAAAACATCTCCAGAGAAACCGAAACAGAAGAAGAATCGCTGCTTCACGTGCAGGAAGAAGATAGGGCTGACTGGTGAGACCCCGCCTGGAGACTCATGGCCTCGTGCTGCCCTGCTGCCCGAGCTCAGAGGGATGGGGTGGCTCAGTGCCTGGGGGTACCCCCTCTGAGAAGCACTTCACGTGCTGTAGGGTGGGTGGGAAGGGACTGACTGCAGCCGGGGCTGTCCCAGGTGGTAGCACGGGGAATCTGAGGCTCTGCATGCCAGCCCTTGAGGTTGGTTGCAGAACTCAGGGTGTTTCTGCTCCCTGGGGAAAGCTGTCTGCTTTCACTCCTGTTTGAGGCAGTGATAAATCCTTGGTACTACTGACGTGAAGCGAGTTAGAGCCGAGATAAAATCCCACTCCATCCCTCCTGTTTGTGAGGGTTGCTCTGTGTGAGAGCAGGAAGCTCTCAGGTGGTGCTCCATGTTGAGCCTGTACAGCTCAGAAGCGAGAGGTGCTGTGCTGGGAGCAGGGATCGGTGGGAGAACTCGCTCTGGAAAAGAAACCCATGAAGCAGGTATCATGGCCAGCGTTAGTCAATCTAAAAACCATTGTTCCTCTAAAATAACTCTTGTCATTTAGCTGTCCCTGGCTCTGTGCAGGTCACACTGTCCTAGCAGCACTGTCTCCTCTCAGAGAGCTGCATGTGCACCTCTGCCTCCATGGAGGTTTGCCCAGCACTCTGCTGCCTGAGCTTGCCTGGAGATTTCGGGGTGCTACCATGGGATAAGTGCAGGTTTATAAGGCTGGAATTGTGGGTGAGGAAGGGAGCCCTGTGCTCAGCCTTCAGATCTGCAGGGAGGATGATTTTCCTCTTGCAGAAAACTCCTTTGAATTCAGGGCATTTAGGATAAAGGGGGTTTTCTCAAAGAGATGTGAAGTGAAACCTCGAAGTGCTGGGTTTGTGATCTTCTCAGCCTGCAGTTCCTACAGGGAGGAGCATGGTTTGCTGTCACTGCAGCGGGGAGCTGAGCTGCTGTCCTGCAGCACATCCCTGCCCTTCTCTGTGCCTCAGTTTCCCAGAGTGCTGCACTGATGGAAGCGTTTCTCATCAGCACCGTCTCTTTAAGCAGAGCCACTGAATTATGAACTTTTTAAGACCTAAATAACTTGAAAGCGATGCTGATGAGGTGAAGGAAGGTTTCGTTTGCTGGCTTGCTTCCTGTCAGCCCGAGTTCTGTTGCTCTGCTGCCCCAACTCGGGCTGCAGCCCGGGTTAGGGATCTGGGCACAGCCCTCCTCGCTGCTTTGAGCTCTTCCTGCATTAAGTGGCTTTAGAGGTGCAGTGGGAGAGGGCTCTGCCTCCGTCCCCCTCCTGGGTGGGGACTACTGTGTGTCTGTCTCTGCTCTTCTTCCCTTTAGGCTTCGACTGCCGCTGTGGGAACCTGTTCTGTGCCATTCACCGATACTCGGACATGCACGCCTGCCCCTACGACTACAAGGCAGAAGCTGCTGAGAAGATCCGGAAGGAGAACCCCGTCGTTATAGCTGAGAAGATCCAGAAGCTGTGAACGGGGCTGAGCAGCTCGAACTCCAGCCTGGTAGCCTGGTGCTCCGCCCCGTCCTCCCAGCCTTCCCCCTCCTCCCAGCCCCGTCAGTGGATATGGGGATCCAGCAGCACACGCAAACCAGCACCCGGACCGGGATACTCCTCGCACCTCCCTGGCAGAAGCATGGTGTTCCTCCTCTCCCTACAGTCCTTCAGGGCATCCATTTCTGTCCAGCTTTCACGAGGACGCGGGCCCGACACTGCCTCACCCGCTGCAGCACTGAGACCGCGGCACTTCTCCTCCCCAGGCAGCCCCCTCCCCCGTTCCTCCCGCAGCTCCACGTCCTGCAGACTGCCTGGGACTCGTGGCTGGAGCCCCCGAGCTGCCTCCAGACCCCCCTCCCTCCACCCCATCCCCTCCTCTCGACGGCTGCGGAGTGGGGAGCAGCGATCCCACCCCCGCGCCCCGAGAGGCGTTCGGTCTCAGATGCAGAAAAGAGGATTCTGTAGTTTTAACGCTCCCAACCCCACGCCCCTTTTCCCTCCGAGAAGCTGTCGTTGAAGCAACTGCATCGTTAAGCTGCAGAGTATGGCACAGTAAAGTTATTTTGTGGCTTGCCGTGACACGGACACGCTCCGGCCACAGCTCAGGACCTGGGAGCTCTGGGGTGGGGGGAAAATCACAGGGAGGGTCCTGGGGTTGGCCAGGAGCGCACACGGAGGCTCCGAGCCCGAGAATGGGGGCACCCAGAGGGTTGGGGGGCACACGAAGCAAACGTTGGGGGGCCCTGGGGATGGGGGGGAGGGACAGAAGCAGCGGGGCTGTGCTCCCGGGGTCGAGCAGCACTGAAGTCCCAGAGTATCGCAGGGGGAAGCAATACACTGGGGGGGGTCTGGGTGGGCACAGGGGCCCACAGTCTGGGTTTGGGGGTGCAGGGACTGGGGGTGCAGGGGTTTGGGGGTGCAGGGGCTGGGGGTGCTGGGGTGGAGGTGCGGGGGTTGGGGTGTGGGGGTTGGGGGTGCAGGGATTTGGGATGCTGGGAGTGGGGTGCTGGGGTTGGGAGTGCTGGGGTTGGAGGTGCAGGGATTTGGGATGCTGGGAGTGGGGGTGCAGGGATTTGGGATGCTGGGAGTGGGGTGCTGGGGTTGGAGGTGCTGGAAGTGGGGTGCAGGGGTTGGGGGTGCAGGGATTTGGGATGCTGGGAGTGGGGTGCTGGGGTTGGGAGTGCTGGGGTTGGGGGTGCAGGGATTTGGGATGCTGGGAGTGGGGGTGCAGGGATTTGGGATGCTGGGAGTGGGGTGCTGGGGTTGGAGATGCTGGAAGTGGGGTGCAGGGATTTGGGATGCTGGAAGTGGGGTGCTGGGGTTGGAGGTGCTGGGAGTGGGGTGCTGGGGTGGGGGTGCAGGGGTTGGAGGTGCTGGGATTGGGGTGCAGGGGTTGGGGGTGCTGGGGTGGTGGTGCTGCAGCACGCCTCGCAGCCCGGCTCCGTGCACACCCCGCGGCTGCACCCGCAGAAGCCGCAGGAACGCAGCCGGGAAGGTGGCAGCCCTGCAGCGTGGGGACGCTGCGCGCGGCGCGGTGCGGTGCGGTTCAATGCAGTTCAATGCGGTGCGGTGCGTCGTCATAGCAACGGGGGGTGGTGGGGGCGGGGCGTGGGCGTCACTTCCGGGAGCGGCGGCGGTGGGCGGGGCCTGCGGGGGCCGCCATGCAGCGCCAGCGCCGCCCCCGCCCCGGCGGACCGCAGCGGCCCGGCGTCCCGTAGCTGCTCCGGGCGGGAGGGGGGGGGGCCCGGGTCGGGCCGAGGAAGAACCCCCGGCATGTGCAGGTATGGGGGGCGGGGGGGGGCGGGGATGTGGGGGTATGGGGCTGAGGGGAGGGGGGAGGGGAGCTCTGCGTGGGGTCCTCTGTGCGCTCTGTAGGGCTCGGTGCTTCCCCCCCCCCCCCCCCCCAATCCTCGTGGGGTTTACACGGGGGCGGCGGAGCGCGTGGCGTGGGGACAGCTCCTGCTGGGATGGGATGGGATGGGATGGGATGGGATGGGATGGGATGGGATGGGATGGGATGGGATGGGATGGGATGGGATGGGATGGGATGGGATGGGATGGGGGGGGGGCTGAGCACTGCGCGTGGCAGGGATGTACCCCCCCCCCCACCCCCATCCCCCACCCCCATCCCCCACCCCCATCCCCCACCCCACGGCCCGCGTCCGTGTGCGTGACAGCCGGCGTGTGCAGCCACGGGCGTGTGCACCTCCTGCCTCCGCCTGCGTGGCCGCACGCCCGGCCCCGATGCACAGCGCTGTGCCACCACCACCGCGCCGTGGGCCTGGGGGGGGGGAGGGGGGGGTTGGGCAGAGATGGGGGGGGGATGCATCACCGCTGTGCCCCCCCCCCTCCATGCTGAGCCTCCCCCTCCTCACATCGCTCCTCTTCGCGGCCCTTCGGAGGCGGACGGAGCGCGGGGTGTGGGCTGCTCTGACATTCCTCAGCCCGGAGCCTGTGCCCAAACTTGCAGAAAATAGGCGCTTTTTTTTTTTTTTTTCTTTTTTCTTTCCCCTTCTTATTTCGGGAGCTCCGCGCTCTCCAGCCCCACACGCGTGCGGGGCGGCCCTCGACGGCATCCGGGGAGGGGGAAAGGAAAGGGAAAGGGGCTGGGGGGGGTCCGCCGTCCGTCCGCCGCGGGGCTGCGATGCTGGAAGGACGTGGGGGGGGGGGGGGATGGGTACGGTGCGTGGGGTGTCGGAAGCGTGGGGTGGATGTTGGCTCGTGGCTGCGTGTCACGCTGAGCCCTCACTGCCGTCCGACCGCTGCAGGCTGCCGGCGGCTCCGAGGATGGCAGCCACCCCGACCCGCGAGGGACTGCGGGCTGCCCCGCACCGCCGGCGGCCGTGACAGCGCCGGGGCTTCTCGGTGCCGCTTCGGATCCTCCCTCGCTCCCAGCGCCTGGAAGCCGCCGTCATGAACGGGCTGTCCGTCAGCCAGCTCTGCTGCCTCTTCTGCTGCCCGCCCTGCCCCAGCCGCATCGCTGCCAAGCTGGCTTTCCTCCCCCCGGAGCCCACCTACGCCGTGGTCCCCGAGCCGGAGCCCATCGGCAGCACCAGCACCGGGTCCCTCCGAGGCGGTGCTGCGGGGCGGTGGAAGCTGCACTTGAAGGACAGGGCGGATTTCCAGTACTCGCAGAGGGAGCTGGACAACATCGAGGTGTTCGTCACCAAGAGCAGCCGAGGGAACCGCATCGGCTGCATGTACGTCCGCTGCGTGCCGGGAGCCAGGTGAGTGCTGGGGATGGGGCTCCTGCTGCCAGCTCCCTGCCCCGGAGGGGGGGAACTGAACCCCGCGGGGTTCAGAGGCGTCGTGCAGTGCGGTGGAGCTCGGTTCAGAACCTGTTTGGCTTGTGGCTGGAACTGGGAATGGGACTGAACAGGTTGGGGTGCAGCCGCGGGCTACGGGGACCTCGGTGTCCCCTCGTGGGTGAGGCTGTCCTCGAGCTGTCCCTGTGATGTCATTGGGATCGGGAAGCAGAAGGGGTTTGGGTACAGCTTAACGCAGGGCGCCCCGTAGGGCTGTAAGGGAGAGCTCCCAATCCTTCTGCTGGGGAGGGAGGATGCGGAGCCTGAGGTGCTGCCACCTGTCCCTCCACGGGATGCTTTGCTTGGAACCTCCAGGAGTCCGTGGCAGCTTGCTGGGATCTGCTGGCACAGCTGGCAAGGGGCAGTGCGGGGCGGGGGCTGCAGACCCCCTGGTTGGGTGGGTGCTGGGGGGAGCACGGCAGCTGCTCCCTACGCTGGGAGCCGTGTGAGCACAGCTGGCCTCACTGCCTCCAGAAGACCCAGACGTGGAAGGGGGCAGAGCAGAGCTGGCTTAGGGCTCCACACACCCGGCCTGGCCCCACGCGGCACAGAGCGGTGCAGCTGCGGGTATTCCTGGTTCATCCCCAGGGCTGTCTGCTCCCATCCCATCCTGCTGCGTGCCTCCAGAGAGAGAGGAAACAAGCCCAGGATTGCTCTGTGTGCACATCCGCTCGCCGTGCCCTGCAGCCCAGGCCTGCTGCTGGCCGCTCCCCGTCCGCCTGTGGAAGTGATGCATGACACACGGGCCGGGGAAGGTCCCATCTCCGTCCCGGGCTGCTCCAGCCCATGGCAGAGGGGTTGAGTCCCCCCCTCTCTGTGCTGCGTGTCCCCTGTGCACCTCTGCCATCAGAGGTGTCCCGGTGCTGTCGGGGCTCGGTGAGGAGCGTTCCCCCGGCACGGCGTCCGTCTGTTGGTGCGGATTTTGACGCTGAACGTTGGGTTTTTCTTTTTCCCCCTTACGGTGGGAATTTCTTGTGTGCCTTGTCACTCCCACAATTCAGTGCTCTCCCAAGGTCTGGTGCCTTGCCAGATTCGGGGAGAGGAAAAAAAGAGAAATAGCGATCTGCTCTGTCAGATATTACTTAAAATCCCCGTTGGGCGAATGGCCCTGAAATGCAGAGCTTTTTCCTTTTTTTTTTTTTTTTTAACCAGAAATAGACTCAGAAACTTCAGCGCGAGCATGGTGCCTCATCGTGCCGCTTCCTGCGGGTAGCTCAGGAAGGTCGGGGTGTGTGTGTGTGTGTGTGTGTGTGTGTGTGTGTGTGTGTGTGCGTGGACCGGGACCGTCTCGAGGGCGTCCCCGCGTCCCTCCACGCGCTGGGATTTCAGCACGGTGCCACCTCGTGCCGCAGGTACACAGTGCTCTTCTCGCACGGCAACGCGGTGGACCTGGGGCAGATGAGCAGCTTCTACATCGGGCTGGGCACGCGCATCAACTGCAACATCTTCTCGTACGACTACTCGGGCTACGGCGCGAGCACGGGCAAACCCTCGGAGAGGAACCTCTACTCCGACATCGACGCGGCGTGGCAGGCGCTGCGGACGCGGTGAGCTGCTGCTCGTGGGCTCTGCTCCGTCCTCCTCCATCGCAGTGCTCGTGGGCGGCGGGACATCACTGTCTGTCCCCGTTGCTAGGCGGAGGTGTTGCCGGTGTGGGCTCTGTGTGAGGATGGGGGGCTGTGCACACTGGGCTATGGGAGGAGAGCGTTGGAACGGCGCTTTGGAAAACAGGAAATGTCCCAGAGAGGGGCCGGGCTGCTTGCAATGGGAACGGGGGGAATCGTGGGGGGAGAGGACCTGGGTGCTGTGGGGTGCGACATCCTGCGGCTTCTCCAGCAGCCCGGGCTGCTCCCAGAGGCCACGATGGGGACGGCCCCTCCGTCTCCTAGAGAGGCATTCCCCGAGGTCAGCGCTGTGCAGCTCTTAATTAGCGCTAATTGCTACGGTGTTAGCAGGCAGCTGGGGAGGCAGGGCAGCTGCTTCTTGCCCGCTTTGGAAGGCAGAAGGGACGGAGCCCCATTTCCACCCCGCAGCGTGCTGTGACCAGGGCAGGGCGACGCCTGGGCTGCAGCTCCTGGCGCTGGGAATGTTCCTGATGCTTGGGCCCTGCTCTCTCCCCTCCTAGGTATGGGATCAGCCCAGAGAACATCATTTTGTACGGACAGAGCATCGGCACGGTGCCCACCGTTGACCTGGCGTCCCGCTACGAGTGCGCTGCCATCGTGCTCCACTCCCCGCTCACCTCTGGCATGAGAGTCGCCTTCCCCGAGACCAAGAAGACCTACTGGTTCGATGCCTTCCCCAAGTAAGAGCCTGAGGAGAAGGGGCTGGGGACAGTCCTGGATGCCAGCCCAGACCGTGCAGAGGGGTTACGGGGAAAATCAGGGACCTGCGATCGCCTTAAGCTGCCCATCAGGACCTTCCTGCCTTACACACAGTCCCCACAGTGGGACCTGGAGCCCCTCCTGAGGGCTGTGCCAGCGTCTCTTCCCATCTTCCATCTCCCTGTGTGTCACCTGGCGGTCCCAGGGAGGTCTGTGCCCATTTGGGGCTTTTCCCACCCCCGAGGAGAACAGAGGTGGTGCCTGTGTGCTGGGGTGCAGCGAGCTCTTGCTCTGCCTCTCCCTCTCAGCCAACACAGCGGGGCCTCAGGGGTGATCCCAGAGCTGCACAGCGTGGCTGGGAGCCACCAGCCCACGCACTGTGTCCCGGTGGCCTCATTTGGCCTTTGTGTCCCAGGCCCTGGGGATGGGGATGAGAGGAGCTGTGCTTGCCAGGCACGGTTGATCCCAACGTAGGATTGCTGTCCAGGGGCGGTTTCCCTCGGCCCTGCCTGGGTCCCGGGGGGTTGTTGTCACTGCTCTGTGGCCCTGGCAGGAGCTCCCCATCCCTATGCTCTGCTGCGATCAAAGAGCACTTCCTGCTGCCTTTCCCCAGAGGGCTGTGCTCTGTGGGGCAGGCGGGGTAGCGCTGCCTCAATCCCTGCACTTACCCAGCTCTGTCATCTCTCCCCTTCCACCTCCTTGGCAGCATTGAGAAGATCTCCAAAATCACCTCTCCTGTCCTCATCATCCACGGCACCGAGGATGAAGTCATCGACTTCTCGCACGGCCTGGCGCTCTTCGAACGCTGTCCCAAAGCCGTGGAGCCGCTGTGGGTGGATGGGGCCGGGCACAATGACATTGAACTCTACAGCCAGTACCTCGAGCGCCTTCGGAAATTCATCTCCCAGGAGCTGGCCAGCCAACGCAACTAGCTGCAGGGCGGAGGATGGGGAGGGGTCGCGGGGGGTGGGGGGTGGGCGCGTGTTGCTCCAGTTCTCCCAGTGCTCCCAGTCCCTGCTGCTGGAGGCACGGTGGGTTTGTACAGGTGACGAGGTGGGAGCCTCGAGCGGACAGTGCGTTTCCTGCGGGATGCAGCACAGCTCACCCGGTGCTGTGGGCAGGAGAGGGCAGCTCGCTCCTTTTCCCCCACTCCCGGGCAGAGCAGAGCCCCTCCTGATGGTGAATCTTCAGCTTTGGACACGTCCTCGTCCCCGTCTCCTTGAAACAACGAACTGTTGAATTCCTCCCGGCTGCTCTGCTGCTCCCTCTATAGCAATAAGGCGAGTAGGGCTGGGGGCAACCGCGGGGTGAGCCTGTCCCTGGGGTCCCTGCGTGACAGAGGAGCACTGCTGGGACGTGCTGGTGTTGTGGCAGATGCCTGGTGCTGGTTCCTGGCTGGGGCAGAGCTGTGTACCCGAGGGGAGGTCAGGGGTTTGTGGAGGAGGTGTCCCCCTGCCCCACACCACTCCACTCGGCCCTTCTCGGAGCGCTCCCCATGTTCAGGTTTCCCTGTGACACTCCTTCCCCGTCCCTCGCTCTCTGTCCCCTCAGAGAGTGGGGCCAAGGGGCACCAAATAAAGAGCTGAGGTTTAGCATTTTACCCGCGTGCACCCTTCTGCTGGGGGCTGGGGGGGCTGCTCCCCTGGCTGAGCTGCATGCCTGCTGGGCCCCGAACGCAGCCCCAGCTCCAGGAGCTGGGCAAGGAGCGTGTCGGCCCCAGCATGGCCCTGAAATCATCTCCCACCGTCCTGTAGACCCCCCAGCCACCTCCCTGCTGTGTCCCCATCACTCTCCTGTCCCCTCCTCCCAGCTGTGGGGCTGCAGGCTCATGTGAGGAGCGATAATCTCCTTAAGCTGCTCTCGGAGGGGCCTCACGCTCACAGCACTGCCGCGTGCCTTTTGTTTAGGGCTGAAGTGGGGCCAAGGTGGGGGTCCCCGCTCCCCACGAAGCCCTCTGTCCCCCCCAGCAGCTTTGTGCCACCCACAGGTGCTGGGCGGTTGTTGAGCCACGGGCTCACACACGTGCTGGAAGCACTGCGGTCACCCAGCCCTGCTCCCCATCACCCTGACCCCGAGGAGCAGGGCCAGAGCAGTGCCCTAATCCCGACACAGAGACGTTGTTGTGCGTACCCGGTGTGTTTTTATC
This sequence comes from Callipepla californica brunnescens, assembly GCA_023055505.1. Lineage (NCBI taxonomy): Eukaryota > Metazoa > Chordata > Aves > Galliformes > Odontophoridae > Callipepla > Callipepla californica. The sequence goes on along the minus strand of JALIRH010000043.1, from coordinate 2,464,701 downwards.
CTCTTAGTGCTGCCTGCGGAGCTCTGCGGGTGCTTGGGAGCGGGCCAGCAGGACGGCCTGGGGTTGGGGGGGACCTCAGGGCAAACCGTGGCTGCGTTCGCGGTGTCTGGAGTTAAAAAAGAGGCAGAAAAGTTCAGCCCAGCCCCTAAAGCCCAGATCCAACATGGGGGTGTGGGAGTCCCATCAGAAGGCTGTGGGTCTGGGGCCGCTGCTGCTCGTGGTGATGGGAGGAGGGAGGCGTGGGGTCCCCACAGTGCAGGAGCTGGACCCACCTTGGGGACACCACGTCCCCCACAAATGGGGACAGATGGAGATGCAGCCCAGGGAACGGGGCACGGGGAGCCCAGGGGTCCTGGCCAAGAGGGGTTTAAGTCTTCGGGGCATAAAGGAGCCTTTTGATGCCTGGGGTGTGTGTGCTGCAGTCATGGGACCCCGCTCACAGGCCGAGCTCAGTCATGGGATCCAGGAAACTGAATTAAAGCGTCTTAAGGAGCTTTTTTTTCCGAGCTCTGCTCTGCTTGTTGTTTTTTTTTTTTTCTTTTTCTTTTTTTCTTTTTTTTTCACGTGTTTGTCATATGAACAAAGATGGTATAAAAGGGCAGTGGAGAAGGAGCCCACAGTGCTCGGGTTGGGAGTGGGAAGGAGATCAGAGGAGGGAGAGTGGAGTGAGGGGCTCAGCACGGTGCCGGATAGGATGGAGGGAAGGGGAAAGGAGAGGACGAGGATGCTCCGCAGCAGTACCTGGCTCGGCCCCACCAGGTGAGTGAGGCTGCAATGGGGCTGGCAGTGATAGCTGGGGTGGGGACAGTGCTATGAGCATCCCTGTGCCCACGGCTGCACCCAGAGAGCGGATCCTGGCGGGATGGGAGTGCAGCGTGGGGAGGGGGGTGGCCTTGGGGAGCCCTGTAGGGTCCTGGGGAGCCACAGCCGTGGGACACCCACGCGTGTGCACGCAGACACACACACATGAACCCACCCATGCGTGAGCAGGTGAGCTCACCTGCACACGCACGTTCCCCCACGCTGCCCTTCAGTGCCCCGCTCGCTCTCTCCGCTTTGCAAACCCACGCTCACACCCAACCCCTGGAACCCAGCGCTACCACCTCCCACGTCCCAAACCGACCCCAGTGGGGTGGCACTGAGCCACCCCCCCGTGGATGCGGTGCGGGTTGGGGGATCCCCAGACCCCCACCCCTGTCATAGCTCACTTCTCTCCTCCCTCTGCAGGATCTCACTCTGTCCCCGGAGCGGTGCAGCCCCTCGCTCCCGTGAGTTTCCCTTTGTCATCCTATGCCTGAGCGATGCCTGGAGGCTGGGACGGTGAAGGGAGGCCCACGGGCTGCCACGGCCCGGCAGCAACACGTCCGGACACAGCGTCTGGGGGGGCTGGGGGCATCCAAAGGGGTGGGGGGAATGGGGTATGTATTCCCCACACTGAACAACTCAGCCCTGTGGAGAGGTAACCGCATTTCGGCAGCTCTGAGAAATCGCCTTTTCTCCCAGCATCACTCCTTTTCCTTTTTCCCTTTCCCCTTTCACTTTCCTTTTCCTTTTTTCTTACTTTTTCCCTTTTCTCTTTTCCCTTTCTCCTTTCCCTCCCCTTTTCCTTTTCCCTTTCCCATTTCCCTCTTCCTCTCCCTTTTCCATTTCCCTTTTCTCACTCATTTCAATTTTCCCCTTTCCCTTTCTTCTTCCCCTTTCCCTTCCCCTTTTCCCCTTTCTTTTTCTTTCCCCCTATTCCTTTCCTCTTTCTCTTTTCCTTTCTCCTTTCCCTTTCTTCCTTCCCTTTGCCCTTCCCTTTTCCTTTCCCTTTCCCCTTCCCTTTTCTTTTCCCCTTTCCCCTTCCCCTTCCCTTTCTCCTTTCTGCATTCTCCCTTCCCCTTTCTCCTTTCCCCTTTCTCCTTTCCCCTTTCCTTTCTCCTTTCCCCTTTCTCCTTCCCTTTTCCTTTCCCTTTCCCCTTCCCTTTTCTTTTCTCCTTTCCCCTTCCCCTTCCCTTTCTCCTTTCCCTTCTCCCTTCCCCTTTCCCCTTTCTCCCTTCCCCTTTCTCCTTTCTCCTTTCCCCTTTCCCCTTTCTCCTTTCCCCTTTCCCTTTCCTTTTCCCTTTCCCTTTCCCTTTCCCCTTCCCTTCCTCCCTCCCCCTTCCCCTTCCCTTTTCTTTTCCCCTTTTCCCTTCCCCTTCCCTTTCTCCTTTCTGCTTTCTCCCTTCCCCTTTCTCCTTTCCCCTTTCCCCTTTCTCCTTTCCCCTTTCCTTTCTCCTTTCCCCTTTCTCCTTCCCTTTTCCTTTCCCTTTCCCCTTCCCTTTTCTTTTCTCCTTTCCCCTTCCCCTTCCCTTTCTCCTTTCCCTTCTCCCTTCCCCTTTCCCCTTTCTCCCTTCCCCTTTCTCCTTTTTCCCTTCCCCTTTCCCCTTTCTCCCTTCCCCTTTCTCCTTTCTCCTTTCCCCTTTCTCCTTTCTCCTTTTCCCTTTCCCTTTCACTTTCCCCTTCCCTTCCTCCCTCCCCCTTCCCTTTCCATTTTCCCTTTCTCCTTCCCTTTTCCCTTTTCCCCTTTCTCCTTCCCTTTCCCTTTCCCTTTCGCTTTCTCTTTCCCTTTCACTTTCCCCTTCCCTTCCTCCCTTCCCCTTCCCTTTCCGTTTCCCCTTTCTCCTTTCTGCTTTCTCCTTCCCTTTCCCCTTCCTCTTCCCCTTTTCCCACCCACTTCCCCCTCTCTCCACAATTCACCAACTCCAGTGGCACCATTCCTTCACACTGGGGCTGCACTGAGACCACAGGAGCTTTTCGGGGCAGATGTGCAGAGCTGACGAACCCCAAACCGTCCCCGTGCAGCACATTTTTATGGCAACACAGAACAGACAACAAACCGAGATTTGCGACACGAGAACCCCTCAGTGACCGTCGCAGTCACGGATTTCCCATCAATTTCCCCTTTGTGTGTGTGTGGCTTTGCCTTACATCATTTTATATGATCATTCCCAGAATCCGAACTGAGCACAGCGGTGGCAAAATGGCACCGCTCACTGTTTCCGAGCACGGTGTTCCCACGTGAGCCGTAGTTACACCGAATAAATGTTTATCGCTGATATAAAAATGAGAATGTCATCATTTTCTGTGGGGTGGGGAGCGGGGGTACGTGCCCCACACGTGGACCAGCTGTCCCCGATTTCTGGTGGGGGCCCTGTGGGAAGAAAGGAGATGGGGATCACAGAATCGTATGGGGATGGCTGTCGTGTTCTGATTTCGGTTCTTTCTTGGGTCGTTTTCGAGGTTGGCATCGCTGTGGTAGAGCTATGGGGTTCGGTAAGGTTAGGATTTGGGATTCTGAGTTCGATTTAGGGGTCAGTGCGCGGTGTTAGGGTGACAGCAGGGATATCAGGGCTCTTGTCAGGGCCAGGGTCGTTAGGTGACGGTTAATTGTGGGGTCTCAGGATTAGGGGCACTGGGGTTGGGGTTATGGTTTAGGATGAGGAGTTGGGGTGTGTGTTTTTTGATAGGGTTGGGGGGTAGGGTTATTGGGGGGGTTGTTGGGATCAGGGTTAGCATTAGGGTTAGGATTGGAGTTATTAGGTTTTTGGTTATGGTCGGGGTTAGGGTTAATGCTGGGGTTGGGGGTTCGGTTTGGGGAAGCATTGGCTTTAGGGTTATGGGTGCTTTGGTCAGGGTGGGCTTAGGGTTAATCAGGGTTAAGCTGTCGGGGTCTGGGGTAGGGTTAGGATTACGGTTACGTGATATTTTGTTAAGATCAGGGTAAGGGTTACTGGCTTAGGGTCAGGGTTGTGTTAGGATTAGCGTTTTGTCTTCAGGCAGGGGCTGCGGTTTAGGATTATGGCTACGGTCACAGCTTGGCTACGCTCGTGCCCCCTGACCTCCAGCTGCACCCACCGCCAAGCCCCTTCTCGTCACACATCCCTACTTCTACACACAGACAACCCCCTCCGCCATTTTCCTCCCGTTCCCGCCCTTTTTTCCCCCTCCTCCCATTCCCGCCTTTTTTTTTTTCCCCACCCCTCTCTCCCTCTCTCTCTCAGGCATCGCCGCGGACAGCTCCGTGCGGGCAGCGGCGTCGCCAGGGGTCCTTCGCTCCGCCGGGCCCGGCGCCTCCAAGATGGCGGCGGTGTGAGGCGGAGTCGCCGTCCCCGCTCCCCGCGGCCGGCGGGATGCTGCGCTCCACCGGCTATTTCCGCGGCATCGACTGCCCCTTCCTCACCGCCGCGGGGGGTCCGCCTTGCCGCCGGCCTTACTGCCATTTCAGGCACCCGCCGGTCGCGGCGTCGCGGTGCGGAGCCCCCGGGGCGGGCGTCGCGCTGGGCCTCGGCGCAGGTACGGGCCGCTGTGGGCCGCGGAGCCCACCGCCCCTCCCCCCTCCTCTCTCCGTTCCCCGGTGCCCCGGAGCGGCCCACGCGGGGGTTGGTTGCGGGTGGGGCCGCGCCGCTGTGGGGGGGTGAGGCTGCGGGGCGGTGTCGCTGCGGTGTTTTGGTGCCGTTCGGTTTCAGGTGGGGGGGGGTTTCTTCACGAGGTCCGGTGAGGGGCGGCGGCTTCGTGCTGGAGAAAAGCGTTTGGGAGGAGGGAGATAGACGTGCTCGGGGTGGTGGGGCCCTGCGCCGGCTTGCGGGGGTGCACCGCGGCTCTGGGAGCGCGGCCTGATGGCCCTGCACGGGGCTGAGGGCTTTGGGTGCCTCCCGATACAGGGCATCCTACGGCCACGCATCCCGAGCCCGCGCGGCGGTGAGGAGTGCTTCTGTGAAATGACTGCCGCCTGAGGACAGCCTGCCTGCCACCACCGTGCTGCGGAGGGCAGCTCTGTTCCCGTTCCTTTCCCTGGCCCTCCAGGCACCCAGCTCACGTGGCAGCCGCTGACCCCGTCACAGCCCTCCTGCAGTACCTTGGGCTGCTGTGATGTCTGCCTGGCCCGGTCCGGTGGGGTCCTGCCTCAGGGTGTCTTGTGGTGAGCCCCAGAAGGCACTCAGTGAGGTGTGGAGTGCTGCCAGCTTTCTCAAATGGAGCTTGGCTGCCCACAAGATAGCTATTGTTCTGCTCAGCCCTCCCAGCATCTCTCGTCGTTTCCCTTAGTCATTATTCTCTGATCTGCTTATTCTCTTGCAGAGAAAAGCCTGCATTCTTCTTCCCAGAAGAATACTGCTTGCTTTCGTGTACGGTCTCAAAGACCTTAACCCCAGGCAGTCAAAATAAAGTTTTGGGTTTTTTCATAAACTCGGATGATTAATAATTCCTCCTGTCTCCCAATTACCAGATCGCCTTACCAATGGTTTAATTCAGAATAAAAGCAGTGCTTTCAGGGCTGTTGCAGTCAGGCAGTGTGCTGAGGGCGATGCTTTTTAGCATCTTGAATCTGGAAAGCTCCGTTGGAGCTCCTCTCGGGATGTGCTGTGGTGTTTTTGGGGTCGGGGGAAGAGGCTGCTGTGACCACAGCTCTGTGAATTCTCCCTCAGCTCAGGGTTGGGCTTCAGCCATTTTTTTTCCTGCGCTGATTTGTTTTCGGTGTCGGTGCTGCGAAGTGTTGGAGGGGCTTGGGGTGCGGTGTGAGGTGCCTGACGCCTGTAGGAACGTTTTTGTGGTGGTGTTGGTGTGGCTTAGCATCATTCAATGGCTTCAGATGTGCAGATCCCGTCCTTCCCTCCGCCCGAGGCCGTCGAGCCTGGGAGCTGTGTTTCAGATCTACGCTAGGGGGTGTCATCGTTTCGCTAGCAGCCAGGCATCCATCTTGTTGCGAGCAGGCTCCGGGGCAGGTTGCTCCCAGCCGGTGGAGCTGCCTCTCTTATTTTGAAGCAGCCTTGTTGCAGCACACTGGGGCATTTTTGACCTATTTAATGCTTTAAAACCATTTTTATTTTATATTTTTTTAAACCAAAGCAGGTGGTACCTACACCAGATCTGCACTGTAGCTCTTGTGGGGTTGTGTTTTTTTTGGGGGGGGGGGGGGATATAGCCTAGAAAAAAGGATAACATCTAAAGAAGCGGCCTGTGAAGAGTATTGATTCCAGGCTGGTGTTCGCTTTGATGTTTGAGGATCACCTTAGGACTGGCAATAACCCCAGAACTCCTGGTAGATCTTCCGTAGCTTTGAAGTACCTTTTGAAAACTGAGGAATGGAGGTGTGGTGGAGGTTGGGGATGTGTGCCAGGTGGAGCCCAGAGGGGTAGGGAAGGGGGGGATGAGCGAGGTGTAGTGCTGTCCCCTCATCTCCTTGTCACCGTTCCAGACCTCTAGGAGTGTAGAGCTCGTAGCAGATCCTCATTTCTTCAGTGGGGCTGGGAGGTGGGACGTGAGCCTGTCCAGGGCTGGGAATCTGCAGGCTGAAAGTTCTAACCCTGAGTCGGCTGAAGTGCTTTTTTCCATCTGTGAAATGACTGAAATCCACCTGCTTCAGAGCAGGATGAAAAGATTATTGAACGCGTGTGAAGTGCTTTGAAAGCGGGCTGCCGTAAGTGGGAGGGAAGAGCTGCCTTCCGTCCTAAAAGCGTCTCTTCAAGAGCTGTGGAGGAGAAAAATAGGTCTCTCTTTAAAGTCTAGGTCCTGAGCGTGCTGAAAGGCATAAAAGAAGCATAATGCAGCACTTCACAGATGCCAGAAGGAAAGCTGGCTCTCGGGCACGGTGGCTTCAGAAGGAGCTGTCAGGAGATGCTTGAGAAGTGGAGGGGTTCTGAGCCCGGAGCTGCAGCCAGACCTGGAGATCCGAGCTGCTCTTTGTCTGTGCTGATCCCAGTGCTGCTGGGAGGTGGGAGGAGCGAGGCCTTCAGCCCTGGAGTGCCACGCTGTGGGGCAGTGTGTGCTCGCAGGCGCTCGGCTGCGTTCTCCTCCGGTCTGAAGCTTTCTTGTGGTGCACATTTTCTGTTTGGGCAGGTCTGAAAGGTGGCCCTGTGCTGTCGATGCCAGGGCAGCAAGGGATTGGCAGTGTTCCCCCTGTTCAGCCTAAAACTAGTGTCTTGGGATGGCTCTGTGTGCGAAGCACTATGCGAAATGACTCTTGCTGTGGCTCTTTAAAACCTGGCTTTCATCATCCTCAGCCCAAGCATCGCTGTAGGACCAAAGCTGCTGTCTTGAGCAGCCTCTTGACACTGGCTGGGCTTCCCTTTGCATTACAGATAGTGCCATGCAGGTTTGCACCGTGTGAAGGTTTTTAACAGATGTTATCCCTCCTGTAGCTGCTGTGCGGGCTCAGCTTCTTGTGGGGTTGCCCTTGCTGCAGGGAAGTGCAGTGAGCAAAGGTGGGACCTTGGTGTATCTTCCCGAGAGCAGTGTGGTGCGTGGTGAGTCCAGGAGCTGTGTGTGGGGCATTGCTGGGGCTGAGATGTTTTATTCTTCATTTGTAGGACGGTAATTACTGTAGTGCTGCCCGTGGGCGTTTTTAACGGTGAGTTTTGAAATGAAAAAACAGAAAACAGACTTAATGGGGAGGTCGGGATCTGGCTTCTCATGTAAATCACTGTAACGTCGTTCCAGCAGTTGGAGGCTTCTTGTTGAGGAACTGACAGTGGGCTGCGACAGCTGCAGGTGCACAGCTGATCCACGTGGCAGGGCTTTGCTGGGGGCTGCGGACAGAGTGCTGACTTCAGTCTTTCCATGTTCAGCTCTCTCTCCATCCCGTGGGAGTAGCAGCACGCCAGGAAGCGGAGCAGCCCTGCTCTGACCAGCTGGGAGGGTTTGGGATGCTCGAGGTCTGGTGGTCTCCACGTGTCCTGGAGGCACCAGGGCTGTGCAGGCTCCGCATGTTCCCCTCTGCATGTTGCAGGGATCCTTTTGCTGCTGAAGGACTTCTTTCCCCAGCATCCCCCTTGATGTTTAAACACCTCCTCTGGTTTTATCCTCAAGCCAGATGCTGCCGTGCTGCCTTTGTGCCGGAGGAGCAGAAAACAAAAGCCCAGAGATTCCCAAAACATTTGTGTGGGACCCTTGTGGTGGTCCTGCACCATCACAGGAGCAGCCTGCTTGCACCAAGGAGCCGTGCCACGCCAGCCCCTCCATTCAGCCCTGTGCCCAGCTGCTGCTGGGAGCACTGGGAGGTGCTGGGTGTCCCACTGGGACTGCTCTGCTCAACCCCAGCGTGGCAGCACGGGAAACCACCCCACTCCTAAGAAGGGCTGTGCAGCTGCAGTGCTTAAAAAAGGGAAGAAAGAGTCAGAAAGCCCCCGCAGAAACTGGAGAGCAGACTTTGGAGGAGATGAGGGTGAAGGAAGGCGGGACTTGGGGTGGGAAGTCCTGCCCTAATGATCTCTGCAGCCCAGAGGTGCTGTGTCAGCGCACGGTCAGCGTGGTGCGCCCAAAGCTCGTGCCGGATCACCTTCACAGTGCCAAGCAGATACTGAAAGCCTCGAGTACAGCATGAACAAATACCTGCAGTATTTATTAACGGCGGGGAGCTCAGGTAATTCTTTGAAGTTCTTGACTACGAAGCGAGCTTGTGTTTTTGCGCAACGTGGAGAGGTGCCTCCTCCGGGGGCTTCACGTGGCCGCCATTCATTTAACATGAGACCTCTCCTCATCGCTGTGTCCACGTTTAAATCCACAGGCAGTGCAGACATTCCACTCTGCTCCGGGGGGGTTGAGCTGCAGGAGGACTTTCGTTTCTCAGTGTTTCAGGAGAGGAGCTGTGCTGGGAAGCAGGCAGCACGCTGGCTGGAGGCACGGAGCCACAGGTGTCTGAGTCGTCCGGAGCTGCAGAGTTTTAATTTGGGCTTCTGCGTGAGCTGAAGCTGGACAGGTTTGAAAACCAGTTTAGAATTTGGCTTTAGTCCTTTGTAGGTCACGGCTGAAGCTTTTAAGTGTCACGTAGCTGAAAAGGTGCTTTTCTTTTCATCTTTGGGTTTCAGTACGTCCCCTTGTGACCGTACTCAGGTAGTATTGGGTTTTCTTATTTTGCTTCTTAAATGGGAGTTCTTCACTCAGGATGGCTCTGGAAGTGAGGCAGGTGCCATGGAGATAACTTATCTCAAGCAAAGCAGAGAAAGGCTGCAGAACTCAGGGAGTAGGGGGTCAGGGCTGGAATTACTTGTGGCCTCACTGCTCCTATGCGTTTTTAAGGCAGAACTGAACGGGGAGAAAGGATGACAGCCAAATGCTCCAAGAATTTCATTTCTTTTTTCCTTCGTTCTTTGATAATCAGCCATGCTCTGGTATTTCAACTTCCAAGTGATCCTTATTTTTATCCGGGAATGTTTTCAGGTCCCTCTTTTTCCTCGGAAACAGAATAGCTGTGTGCTGCTGCAGGGACAAGCTCTGGTCCCTTGTGTGTCCCCGGCCTGCCGTGCTGCCCATGCTGCCTCCCTCAGCCCCTGGCATCTGGTGGAACCTCACCTGGCTTTGTCACAGCGAGGCATGACTGCTCAGCCTATTTTTGCTAATATCAGACTTTCTTTTCTCATTTTCGTTTCTTTTTGTGTGCATGCTGTCTTTTTTTCTCCCCAAGAATTAACAGCGTCGGTTCAGAACAGACTTCAAAGCTCTGGGATCTGATAGCCCTTAAGGGAGTGGCACTGTGAGGGGCATGGGGAGCAGCAGATACGCCCCCAGCCCTTGCTCTGCTGGTGCCCCTACAGCAGCGCAGAGTTATCTGTGCTGTTATCACTTGATTTTAATAATTAAAGTTGGTATTTTCAAAGGTGAGGGCTGTGGAAGAGGCGTTTCTCATAGCTCCTCTTACCTGCCCTCCTGGCCCGTTTACTCTGAATGATTATTTGAAATGTGCTGTTCTAAAAGTCTCGATGTTAATTACTTTCCAGTAGTTGGATAGTATTGTTAATTGTTGGAAATTTGCTTTGGGTATTCACCAGTGAACCCCAAACTGCTATTGCTTTTGTACTGAAGAGCAGCCAAAGCTCAGGCTGCTGGCAGAGCCTTTTTGGGGCGTTCCAGGCTGACTTTTCCGAGAGGCTTTAGATGAAAAGCTTGAAATAATTTTCCAGTGGTGATAATGTGTTGCTAATCTCAGAGCTTGTCCATTTGCTAAACGCAGGCAAGCTGTTAAGCTAACAGCTTCCACCTTCCCCACCTCTGCTGAACAGACCTTCTGTTAGCAGCTCCGAGCAGTGGGGAAGCGTGGTGTGGTTGTGCTCAGCCAACACTGGTCTCTGCAGTTTGACCACCAGACACTTCTGTTTCGAGATAAGAATCTCAGTAACTGCAGGTTCCTAACTGCTGTCTCCCTTTTGCTTAGCAGCTCTGGCCTTTTGTTGGAGGGAACGCAGCTGTCATCCTCATCGTGTGCCTGTCCCAAAAGCTGTGGGCTCGTGCCCTTGTGTATTTGAAGCATCCAGAGTGTGTGCTCTGCTAGGTTGCTTGCTTCCAAAAAAGTCATCTTTTCCTGCAGAATGATTCGCTGTAAAGTAAGTTGTAACGTCAAACAGTGACCTCGTGCTGGATGTCTCCTCTTCCCTTCATGTCAGACTTTGTTTGCCTCTTGGAAAGGCCAGAACAGCAGGGAATCGCTGGCTCTGAGAGCTCTGTAGTAACCTCAGAGCTGAGGCCTCATTTTCCAGGACCAAAATGACCAGAACTGGGAATACAGTCCACCTCAGCTTTTAGGGGAACCCATGTGCTCTTTGCCAGCTGGCAGTGTGACTGGTTTGGGTGACTTCTGAAGCTGTCTTCTAGTTTTAAGTAAATGGTTCCCTGAGGTACTGTGTAAATTCTTAATAGCTCAGTTTTTGCCCTTCAGACCTCTGAACAGATTCCCGGGCTTTTAGTTGTCCCTCTCACAGTTCTTGTGCTAAGCTTTAGGTCTTCCTCTTGAGTGAGGATAAAAGCTGATGCCTCCAGACTGCAGTTCTGCTCTTCTCACTGCTGCAGAGCTGATGTTTCACGAGGTGGAGAGAAATCAAGTGGTGAATCTGCAGGGTCTTTTTGTACCTTGGCTGTGAAGCACTTAGCAATGGATGGAAATACAAACAGAGCACCTGGCTCCTTTTCCCCACCTTTCTGGTCCTGAGCCCAGCTCAGGCTGTCAGTTGGAAAGCAGTGACGTGATGGTGTGTTTGCCCAGGGTCCCTGCTCAATCAGGAACTAATTGATGTGCTAAAAACCTTTCAGACTCGAGAGGGTAAGAAGTTATTTTGTGAAACCAGTGCCTTTATTTTAACCCAGTCCCCACTATCCTGTTTGCTGGGAGGTCTGTTCTGCCACCTGCTCGACAGATGTGGTTCTCAACAGCCAAAGGGAGACGAGCATTCATGGATCCTGGAATATCCTGAGATGGAAGGGACCCATAAGGATTGTTAAGTCCACCTCCTGATCCTCTCTTTTCGAAAGAAAACAAGCGAAAAAAAGCCCTCTGTCTTATGAGAGCTGTGCAACTGATTCCTGTCTATCTTTTATCACCCTGCTTATCATTTAGTTCCTTTGCAGAGTTGCTGCTGTTCTTCTAGCAAGGAAGAAGCTTTCTCTGAAGCAGTAGTGCCTGGGTGCTGTGATAAAACAGGCACTGAATCCTGTTCCAAGGCAAAAAGCAGCAGATAACTTAGCTTGGCTTCTGGTCACTTGCTGAATGGCCTCCTCTTTGCTGTGAGGTTCCTCCCTTCCTGTTGTAATCCTTCAGGGTGAGTTTGGTTCCCTGCCTGTCCCGTGGCAGGTGGGTGCCTGCTGCTCTGTGCATTCACGTGAATAATTTCAGCCTTTCCTTTTCCCCACGAGCTGGAAAGGTAACGTACTGCAGCCTAGTTTTTAGCCCATGGCAGAGAACAAGCTCATGTGTCTGGCAGACACTGATTCTGACGACTCTTTGCTGTCCTGGCTTGGTGTCCTTGCTGAGCTAGTGACATGCAGTCAGGAGTTCCACCCTGCAGAGCCCTAGGCTTTAGCAGTCTGCGAGGTTTCTGAGTGTGAGCAAACTCTCCTTTTTTTTTCTCCCCTTCCGAAATATGCTTTGCTTTCATTATAAAGTATCAGATACTTCAGATGAGACTCCGTGTGATATAGAGCCCTTATTTATTTCTTGGAAACTCATTTGCTTAAGCTGCTCGCATTGTATTCCTGAATCAAGTGGTAATTGGGAATTCCTACGAGAGCTTGTGTTAATGCCACTGTAATACCCCTCGGTAGCTGCTTGCTGATCACCTAATTGCTATGGAAATGCATGCCCTGGGTGCAGTGCTGCTCCCAGCTGTCAGCTTGGCTTTCTTGTGAGGCATGGGGCATGGAGAGGAGTCTGTTTTGTCATGAAGTTAGCCAGGCTGCACGCCCTGGGGGAGTGAGGTGGTAGGTGGGAGCAAGGAGACAGTAGAGAGGGGGAGAAGGGAAGGGTGAGTGACAAGCAGTGAGCGAAGAGAGAAGTGCAGTTTGCTCTGAGGGCATCGGGAGCTAACGAAGCTATGCAGGGAATTTCTGATCTGTCGGGTTCTGCTGCACTCCTTCAATAAACAATTTTGCAAGAGATGCCAGCTGGGGCCGGATCCCTTCCCAGCAGCTTGCTCTGTACCTCAGTAGAGGAGAGGACAGCAGGGGCATTGCAGGCCTGCTGCTGATTGCTGAGTGTGTGCTGTACTGTGCTGCTCGTGGAGTGCTCCCACACATCACATGGGAGTGTTCACTGCGTGTCTCCGAGGTGGTCATTTGCAATTGAGTTCTGGTGTCACCTTTGTACCCTCAGCACTTTTCTTATTAGCAGCACTGGGTTTGTGGGTTCAACCTAAGACTCGTTTTCCTGCTGCTGCTGTGGGGAAATAGTGAGCTTTGAGGAATCTTGGAGGCTTTCAGTGGGCTTTGGGCATTGGCATCAGTAAATGAGAACCTAATCCCTGGTTCTCGTACTGGAATCCTCTGTCCTTTCTCGTGCACTTCATTGAATTAAGCAGATAATTCTGCGCATACTCAGCTCCTCTTGGTCCTAATGCAGCGATTATCCTTCAATGCCCCAAAGAATATTTCACTTACAGAGCTATTCCGTGAGTAATAAAAGCACTTTGTTAACAGATCTGTACTCCTTAAGGCCCAGGAATACTTTGGAAAATCCAGCGTAGCCATGTACCTGTCACTGGTGGCTTTTGGTACCATATGTGCGTTGGATAGGGATGAATCCAAAGAAAACGTTACCGAACTTACTGCCAGTAAATGTTGTTTTTCCTTCTTTACAGAACGGGGTTATGATCCCTACAACCCTGAGCTGCCAAAGCCCTCTCTGGAGACAGAGGATGGTGCCCTGGCCGATCTTACAGACATGACGCCCGGCATCCTGGAGCTTGAACTGGTCAACAAAGCCATCGAGGCGGTCAAAAATGAAGTTGAGAGAGAGCAGAAGAAGTATGAGGAGCTGTTGGAAACAACGAAGGAGCTCAGGGCCTCTGAGGCCTCGCTTATTTCCGAAACTCCTGTGTCAGCTGCTGTGACGCAGAGCGATTTGTTTACCTCCTTAGAATATAATCCAGGTAGCTACAACTTCAATAATAACTCCGACTACAACCCTACTCCTTTTGCTGCTGCTGGCCAGTCAAGTAAATACACTTTGGATTCTTTGCGATCTAAAGGTAACTCACTGGAATACGTTCCCAAGGCTGTAGCACAGACTAAAAAATACAGCAGCACTGTCACTAACAATAAATACGTCATCGATGACTCGAAGCCTTCTACCGACTTGGAGTATGACCCACTTTCAAATTACTCAGCCAGGCTTCTGAGCAAGGCTACAACGAAGGAGCCAAAGGGGTCTAAAAGGGGAAGGGTCCCTAGTTATGAGGATCCCTATTCTCCTTCACCGAAGAAGCTGTGTGAAGTACCCGATGAGTATGAGGTGTGTGCCAGGTTCTCCTCCTCTGAAGATGAGGCTGATGCAGAGTACAAATCGACTTCTGTTAGCTCTCCATCGAAAGCTGGTTCAGAAAGTGAGTCAGATGATGGGTTACCCAGCAAAGAGCGGAGCGCTGCGTCGGATGACTTCACTTCTCAGGACAGTAAAGAAACAGCAGCGAAATACGGCGTGGAGGACCTTCTTAGTTCCCAGAAAATCCCTCCCAAAAATGTGTCGGAGAAGAATGCCAAAGCAGCAAAATCGTATCCTGGTAAGGGTGAGCAGGAAAGTGAAAATAAAAACAGAGACTCAAAGGACAAAACAAAGAGGAAGAAATCGGATGTTGGTAAAACGCCTGGCCTCGGTGAGGCTGGTAAGAAAGAGAAAAGTAAAAATGCAGACAAAGTGGTCAAGAAAGAAGAGAAATTGAAAACAAAGAACGAGGAGAAAAACTGCAAAGACAAAAGCGTGAAAGTGAAAACGGATGGGAATTTAAAGAAGCCTGATAAACACAAGGCAGAAAGGGTGGATGAGCTGAAGAAAGAGAAATCCAAGAGTTCCAGTAGCGGTTCAGGGAAAGGCAAGAATGAGGATGTCAGCAAGGGCTCCAGCACGGAGAAGCTGGGAGGCAGCAAGAAGGAGTCTAAGCTGAAGACAGCTGATGTGAAGAACGGTAAGGAAACCTCCAGCAGTAAAAACAAAGGGACCAAGACCTCAGCGGTGGAACGGAAGAAGGAAAAGGTCGATCCTGCGGGAAAAGGAGATCCGAAGAAGGGTCAGAAGCAGCAGAGCCTGAGTCACGTTGACCTGTTTGGAGATGAGAGTGGGGACGAGGACGACAAGGGCAAACCGGTGCCATCCGTGTTACCTGACGTGAGCTCCGACTCGGATGGTGATGACAGCAGTTCAGATTCTCAGAGTGAAGATGAAAAAGCGAAGAAAGCGAAGCGTTCGAAGTTATCTAAGTCATCGTCATCATCGTCGTCTTCCTCAACATCTGATGACATCGATTATTCCATCCTAGAGAAAGACTTGGACTTCGAGTCAGACCCTATGGAGGAATGTCTCAGGATATTCAATGAATCCACTGATGTGAAAACTGAAGACAAGGGGAGGCTGGGGAAGCAGGTAACGCTTGTTGGAGCTGGCTCTCTCAAATCTAAGTGTGAAACGATGCTGATTTGGTTCAGTGGTGTGATTATTTCAAGTTGCTGAAGGGCACTGTGGAGGGAGGCTCCGTGTGTTGGATGAATCTCATCCCTGCCACAGCTGTTCTGAAGAGCTTGCACCTGAGTTTAGCTGCTGGACTGAAAGCCGCTGTGAAATGTAAGGGTTTAAGTACTCCTTTGTGTGGGAGACCTTTACCTTTACCTTTCATCTCTGTCTGACCTGAGATCTGTGCTGCCTGGATGGCTGGAAAAGCTTTGCAGTGTATTTTATGGGTGCTGTAATGCTAATCCAGGCATGCTAATCTGTGCTGTGGCTCCTTGTTGCTGAGTGCTGTGGGGAAGGTGGCAGCAGATAGAGCCAGGACTGTGTGTTGGTGCAGGGAGTGGGCACCTCAGAGGCTCCCTGTGTTGCAGGGAGTATCTCTGGATACTTTGTGGGGGGTTATAAGTAGGAAACAAAGGGTAAAACAGCTTCAAAAGGTACAAAGGGTTTGGGAATAAGGAGAAGACGGTGTTTACCTAGGAATGCTTCTGTCCATTTTGTCCCAGTTTGGACCCTTCAGGCATCCCTTGGGGTTGTTGCTCTGGAGGAGGGGCAGGATGAGTGCAGCAGGAGCCCTGCGTCTGCATGGTTGAAAACCCATTTCTCCTGATGTGATTGTGGAGTTTTATTCTCTCTAAAAACTGCATCAGAAATCACTGCTGGCTTTTGGGACTGTTCCATTCACAGGATGGGTGAAGCAGCTATGAACAAAACCCTCCCACCTGTGGCTGTAAGCAGAAAATGAGGTTGGAGGGGGACCTACAGTGTGGGGAGGAGAGCTCATCTTTTGAGCAGAAAAGTTGGAGTTTTAGAGCTTTTTGCCGAACCCTTTGTTGCAGTAACAGCAGTGATCTGTTCTGAGGGCCCTCAGGGGCCTTTCTGACCCTGCTGTGTGGTGCCTTGGTGTAAGGCAGGTCTCTGTGCGATCTGTTAAGCACGGTTTGGTTTCACTTGTTTAGCATTCAGCTGTTCTCTCTTCAGTGTAATTCTCAGCTAGGAAAGGCAGCTTTATTTTTGGCTTGCTTTCTTCCACTTACCCAGTTGAAATGAAAATATTGGAAGGGCACATAATCTACAGCGAGAAACGCTCCTAAGTTCAGAGCTTTCCAAATAAGAGAAGGCTCAGAATGAGCTGAGTTCAGAAAGCACCCACCCAAGGGCTGAGTGCTGTGCTGTCATCACAGCTGCCTGTGCATCCCACGGAACCTGGCCTTTGCACACTGATATTCCTAAAATTAAAGTGGAATTCTGCCGTGTTCTGGAAGGCAATGTAGAGGTGTTTTGAGAGGGGTGCTTGGCAGCGACCTGCTTTCCTGCAGCTTTCTGGGGGGGTGGCATTGCTTGCTGGGTTTGTTTAGGGAATGATTTTGCAGCTGGAGCCCCTGAGGCCTGAGCTGGGCTCTGGTTGGAGGGAAGGTTCATGTGAGCAGTGTGGTACTTTTCCACTTGGAAGGATGACTGTGAGAGAGTTTATTAGGGATGTAACTAACCGAATTAACGGGCTGAGCAAGTTCCTTGAGAGCACAGCTCCTGCAGAGCGCCCTGTGATGTGCACAGCTCTGCTGGAGCACAGCTCATCCCCAGCTCTCCTCCAGCTCTGGAGCTGAAAGCTGTCAGACCCAGCTCTGCTCACAGCACTGCCGGGGGCTGCAGGCAAGGCTGAGTGCAGATCAGCAGCAAAATCCTACAGTCTTTGGAGTGGGAATGGACCTTTAAAGGCTGTCCAGTCCAACTGGCCTGCAGTGAGCAGGGGCATCCACAGCTCCATCAGGTGCTCAGAGCCTGGTTGACCCTGAATCGTAGTAATAAACCTGTGTAAAGGGACAGCTGAGTTGAACCCAAAGATTTAGTGTTTTTGTTTTTTTTTTTTTTGCTCGTTATTTTTTGGAGTAGCTTTTCCTTCCCACCCCCCACTGGGAGCAAGTCTGAGATATAAGCTTCAGCTCCTCATGGAGGAGCTCTGGGTTTCTTGCCGTTCAGAAACATCACACCTTCTGATGGGTAGTGCTCCAGGGGAAGGTGCAGAGGAGCTTCTCCCTGCATGTGCTGTGGCAGCACGGAGGTTTGGTGCTGGGCACACGTTCAGGACCCGCTCTGGAAGCACGTCACACCAACGGGAAAATGAGTCAGCTCTCACTGAGAAACCCAACCAAACTACCAAACATCCTGGGTTTTAAGAAAGCACTGGGAAGTGGGTGGCTGGAGGGGAAGGGCATTCCCATGTCCGTGGCAGGTAGGGGCTGGATGGGAAGGTGCTGAAGCTGTGTAGCCCCTGGTCATCCTAGTGGGAATGGAGCAGGTCTTGTTTAACAGCTGACTGTGTGTTGTTTCCACCTGCAAGGACCCTCTGTCCTCCCAAAAGGAGGCTCCTGCCTTCTTCTGGGGAGGGATCTTCTGCCTGTCCCGTTGTGGAAGCTTGTTCTTTTTGTCTTACAGCCGTCAAAGGAAGAAGTAAACAAGGAAAAGACAGAAGAGAATTTAACCACTTTATTTCCTGGCCAGAAACGAAGGATCTCTCATCTTGTCAAACAAGGAAATGTAAGTGCAGCTCTTGGGAGCAAAAGTTTCAGACATCTAAAGTGAGTGTTTTCTGTCCTGGGACACTGAGAGGTGGTGTGAGCCCATGGTTGGGCAGCAGCATATGAACTGTTTCCTCTGGAATACTTTTACACCACTGTTTTTTTTCCTTCCCCTTTCCAATTTCCTAAAAATGCAATTGGGCATCTGTTACCAGCAGCAGCCACGCTCCGAGAAACTTTCATACAACCAGGGGCCAGCTGTGGAAGAGTTAATGGGTTCTGTCCCTTGTGGGGATGACCACGACAGCTTCTGTCAGTCACCTGCACTAAGAACAAGGTCAGGCTCTGCCCAGAGGTGGTTACTCCTGACCGTGTGGAACTGAAAGGCAGCTGGAAGGACCCTGTGAGGTGTTGAAAACCTTAACTGCATTTATATATGCTCTGATTCAACGGCGATGCCGACTGTATCTTGTTTGATATTGCTCTTTTGTGACTGTGGGAATACTCGAAGTACGGGGGAGAATTAAAGAAGAGAAGCGGGGAAGACATGCTGATCTTTTTATTTCTTTCTCGCTGGGATTTTAATTCTGTTTTCTCTGAGGGTTTAATGTGTTTCCCTCCAGGTGCTGAGTCCAGATTAGTCAGTTTTATGTTCTGGCAGGATAAGAGTGGCGGCTGAAGCACTGATTTGAGCTGGGAAGCCCAAATTAATTGTTCTTCTTTTCCGCTCTGCCTAGGAAAGGTTTCTTTGCTTTTAATAATTTGAAGCCCCGAGGTCAATACAACGCTGTTTATTTAACTACATCTCTTCAGCCAGTTCATGTGTTTTGATAAGGCCCCTTTCTTCCAAAGTGAAGAGATAAGGGACCGAAACAAATGGGTTGGAAATTCATTAACTCAAATATTTATTGCAAATAGGTGCCTTTTAGACGCGCACAGATCTCTTAAATACGTTTTCTTAATGTGACAGCTGATCCCAAAATGCTTTCCAAAGACGTGAGCCCCAGCGCGGCCATCGCGTGGGCAAACAGAGCCGACCTGGTGTGCTCAGCACTGGGACGTGCCTGCCCAGGGCTGGCAGCTCTGTGCTGCTGCCAGGTGTGTTCAGGAGGTGCTGTCAGACCTGAACTGCTGCTTTTGCCTGCGTGGTTACTTGTGCTTTGCCACGTCCCTCCGGGTTGAATATTTGCTCAGCCTCGCTCGTGATTTATAGCTCCAACACTTCAGCAGGCTGAAGGGGAGGGGGCTGAGTTCCTTGCTGAGTTTCCAAGGGGGAATGGCGGGTGAGGCAGCAATTGAGTGTCCTGTCCTGCTAGGAGGACTGTAATTATCATTTAATGGTTGGCTGCACTCCGTTTGGTCTCCAGAAGCTGCTGTCAGCTCAGAGGGCAGGAATGCAGGAGGTGCCAGCTCACCCCAGCTGGCGGTCTCGGAAGCTCTGCGTTACACACGGAGCAGTTTCGGGAGGGGAAGGTCAATTTCTCACATTTTGGTGCTTATTAAGTAACGCGACGAAGCTTGTGCTGTTCCTCTTGTACTCTGGCTACAAGAGAACTTCTCTTTGCCAGCATTGTTTCTGGCACCTTTCCCACAACCTAAATTTGGACATAATGTGTTTGTGACGTGGTTGTGTCAGTAGTGGCTGAAGCAGTGAAGTGCCTCCACCAGCAGCAGGGGCAGCACTCACAGCTCTAATCCCATAAATACATACGTGCACGTGTGACTTGAAACTGCTTACAGGAACCAGAGTGCTGCTGGGAGCTGCAAGGACAGATGGCACTGGTAATTCAGGATGGGAAAGACAGAGAAAAGGGGGTAAGGAATGAGCTGCAGCACTCTGCATTATGAAGAGAGAACAGTGTTCATCTTGAGTGGTGTTCAGGGATGAGGGGCCAGGTTTGTTTTCTAACACAAGCTGTGGAGCTGGGTGTTGACGGAGCCCAGAAGTGGGTGATGGACAGCAGGCAGCCTGGCCATTAAACAAGCAATTTGAATGCCACCTACCAGGGAAATCCCAAAGTGATGAGAGGTCTCACCTGAGGGCGAGTCGTCAGTGCTGCCCTTTGTGGTGGGTGACTGAGCCTTTCCTTCTGTGAGACAGTTGGGATCTTCCCTCCAAAACCAGGATTTGCAGGGTGGGTCAGGGAAGAGAGAGACCTTTCTTGGGTGGATGAGAGCTGAAGGGTGGGGATTGCTGGCTCTAGAAACCTTTTTGTCTGTGCAGGCAGAGGTCCCGAACAAGCCCGTAGTGCGGCCGTACCGTCCACCCACGGCGCAGGAGGTGTGCTACCAGAGGATCCAGCTGGCCCAGCAGCAGGCAGCACAGCTGGCAGTGGCTGTCCAAAAGGCCTCCCTGTCTCTGCCGGGAGAAAAGAGGAGGATTGCTCACGTGCCAAATGTAGCCCTTACTGCAGCAGTCAAACAAAGTAAGCCGGCAGCGCTGCTCGTCATCGCTCTCTTGTCCTCTCTGCTGTTGAAAAGGTGCTCACTTTGCTTAAGTTTCTCTCAAGGTGAAAATGGGAAACTGTCAGGAGGAGCCACAGTGTGAATCTCTGCTTATAGACACTGGTGGAAGGCCTTTCCCCTGATCAGTTTCCAAAAAGCAACAGGCTAAGATGTACAGCTCTTTCCTGTTTATTCTTTGAAGACTTCTTGCTCTTCTGCTTTGAGGAGGTGGCTGAGCAGGAGGGAAGTACTAATTTGTGCTCGTCACTATGTGTCCTGCTGTGGTTGGAAGGGCTCAGAGCTGACCTGATGAGCAGGTGGTGCGTTGTGGCTGACAGGGTTAACTCTTTAAACTCGACTGACTCAGTTACCTCGAAGCAACAACAGCAAAAAAAAAGCCCAACAAGGTATGGTTCCTAGCAGGAGGTTCCTTCATCCTTGCCTGGAAGGTGGTAAAATTACCTAATTTTTATCCCTTGGGAGGCTTATATTTGAAAAAAAAGCAGTTTGTAGCGCAGCAAATTCATTCTGACAGCTTGAAGGCCCGTGGTGGCTTTCCTCCTGAAGTGTGTTGTCTGTTTCTTGCAGGCCTGGTGAGTGGCAAGAAGACTGCTGCTGGCAAGAGTGTCTCACCTGCCAATGACCCCGAAGCTCCCACCCTTCCTCTGAAGGCTTGCACCTTAGCTGGGATGGCTTCCAAGACCACCACCACTACTGTGCAGAAAAGGATAGCGCACGTTCCCTCCTTGCAGGTAAAGGAGATGACACCTTTCTTTGCAGCTCCTTTTCTGGTTGCTCCTCATTGAGGATGCTGCGTTGAACTGTGCTGCTCCAAACTTAGCTCTCAGAGAAGTGGTGTTTTGATTAGAGTGATTACATGGGTTTTTCTCTTCCTGTGGTTTTCCTCGAGAGCGTTGTATAAAAAATTAAACACTCGAGGAGCAGGAGCTTAGAAAGATAGAAATACTTAAGTGCTATGCCTCTCTCTTTGAATATTGATCTCTCATTTTCAGTTTGAGCCTTTTGTTGGGCTGTCTGGTTCAGTCTGTAGCTGCCTGTGACTTGAGGTCTCTCTTACTTGAGCGGTGTGAAGGGATTGGTGACCTTCCAGCCTTTGTGGGCCAGGCTGAGGAAGGCGTTCATGAATAACGACCCGCAGCAACCTGTCTGGTTAAAACGTGATGATTTAAACTTCATGCTGCAGTTTATGTCTGGGGAAAAGCACCTTTTCTCCCTCTTTTTTTTGATGCCTGCCCAGCCTTTGTGTACTTTTGATAGCAGTGTGTAACCCGAAGCTAAATAACAGAAACAGCTGAAAGCGTAAAATGCTTGCCATTGTTAGAGAGGTTGAATGAGAGGCTGAGAAAACATCTGTGTGTAATGAAAAGGACCAACCCCCCCTTCAACAGGTTTAAACAAGATCCTGGAATAGAAAGAGATTGATCAAAGTGGAGGTCTCACGAGGAAGAGAAGCACTCCTCCCACTGAGCTAGGTCCTGTGCTCCCCTTCGAGCACGCGCGTGTCCTCCTTGGAGCTGTGTTTGTTGCAGATGGATTTGGTAATGGATGTCTCTTGGGTAGGATGGGGAAGGGTTAACAAAGCAATTGGGTGCTCTGGAGGTGTGCGTTTTCTTCTCCTAAGAAAGAGGCAGCTCGTGTGATTTGGGAGATGATTTGGTGTTGAACGGAAGGCAGCAGCGGTAGGTTGTAGCTCAGTGCAGCGTGCAGTTTTGATGCACTAGGAATGCACTGTTCAATTTGCAAGGGGGGGGCGGAAATCCTGTCAGGAGCATGAGTGGCATTGGAAAGGAAGAAAAAAGCAGTGGAGTGAGGTCACAGGAAGCCCACAGAAGCAGGGTGACTTAGCTGGCTGCCCGAAGCGAGTCTCCCCTCCCTCCTTATGGCTGCAGAGCTTACAAGAAAGAACACGTCTGATCGTGCACTTACCTGGTGCTGTGTGTTCGTGCCTTGGGCTCAAATTGCAGTGCTCAGTGCTGCGCTCATCTCGACTCTCTTAATGTAAATGTCATTGTTTTCGTGGTCTGGGATGCGTGTCTATGCAAATGCGGTGCTGTGACTCATGCTGCCGGGGTTGCTGTGCAGCTGGAGGAGTTGTGTAATGAAACCTGGTTGGTTTTATTTTGAAGCAGTTCAAACACTGAAGGGGCACGGAAGTTTCAAGTAGCATTTTTAGGACCTGAAATGATGTGTGTTACTTTTTAGCTCAGGACTGATTTTCAGAAAGGAAAGGACTGATTTTCAGAAAGGAAGTTACTGATGTAACAGCAGATGGGAGAGTCTCAAAGTGATGTGTTCTTTAACCCCAAATAGCCTCTTTCTCTCTCTGTCTCATCTCTAGAGTGCCAGCTTACAGAGGCCTGTTATTCCCACAGAATTTGGTGCTAAAGTCCCAACAAACATTCGTCAAAGATATCTCAATCTCTTCATTGATGAGTGTCTGAAATTCTGCTCCTCCTCCCAGGAAGCATTTGATAAGGTCTGTACTGGTGCTTCTTTCATGTGAATAAAGTCTGTAGTGCCACATGGAGTCCTGGGATTTGGCTGAGACCTTCTAAAATGGCAGTGAGACCAGAAAGCTCTCCTGTCCATGCCTCTCTGTAGAGGAGATGAGTGTTAAATAATTCCAAACCGAGCAGCAGAAAATGCAATCCCACTGGGGATTTCCAGTAGGAGAAAAACCATCTTTCTCTTCATTAAGAGAGCACACAGTGTTTTCATTAAGCCCAGAAGAGGGACTTAAGGGTGTGCATTGTGGCTGAGCTGGACACAAAGACCCTTTGCTCTGACACAAACACATCCAACAATCCGAGTATTCAATGGAAGCGGGATGGATGTGACTGGCAGAACTTGCTCAGAATGCAAGGAGCCTTCTGCCGGTAGGGAATACTGCAATAAGATTTCCAAAAGCAGAGTTGAGAATCTCATGTGTTTCACTGGAAAAACGTTGGCATTGTTATTAGTTGGGCCAGTACGGGGCATCGTGGTGTGTTCTGTAACCAGAACAGATGCTGTGAGGATTGTTTTTATTTTCAGTGATATTTCGCCTTCGTGGCTCCGTAGGGAAAACGTTCCTATCGCACTCAAGTAATGGCTGTTGTCCTAACTTCTTTTTGTCCAGTTCAGAGCTTTGTCTTTCCCTTTAAGTGGGGAAAACAGCCTTTACCAGGCAGTTCCAGAACTGCTCTGTTCACCTGAGGGAAGGTTTTGTAGAGAACATTTCTGGTGCTGCATTTAAAATGTGTTGTTTTTTTTTCTTGGACTCACCTAAGCAGCCCCAAGAACCAGTATATATTTGTGCTGTGACACAGTCATTTTTGTGGATTCTGCTCTTTTAAGATGCAAATGTTTCTTCTTTTTTTTTTTGTCTTTTTCCAAATATTCCCAAATCAGTCTTGGGAACAGAGTGCATGGTAACGAATTGTGCTGTTTGCAGGCTCTGGCAGAAGAGAAGGTGGCTTACGAGCGCAGCACCAGTCGCAACATCTACCTGAATGTGGCAGTGAACACCTTAAAGAAGCTCAGGAGCCTCGTGCCCAATTCCCCCTCCAGTACGAACAGTACGTACCACGTTTGTGGTTTAATAAGGAGCCCTGCTTGGATTAGAAGCCACGGAGAGAAACTTGTTGAAAAGACAGACCCATTTCTCAGAAGCATTATGCTGAAAGGGAAACAACTCCAGTTAGCTTTTTATAGTCTGGCAAGCTTTAATGGGCCTTCAAGAGGCGAGTCCTGCAATGCTTTGTTGGCTGTCTGAGCCTAAATGGAGATAATGCCACATGGATTATTTTATTTATTTTTTTTTTTTAGCACAAGTTCTTTAAAATGAAAAGCCCTGCTAATGGAGTAACTTTCACATGATACCTTCAAAGTGATAGACTCGTCCATCACCACAGAAATCTGTTACACACATTAAGCTTCAAGAGAGAAACGAAGAGGGTTAAGACATTTCATTATTGGCTCTCGAGAGGGTACATTAAACAATCAATTTGTGCTGTTCTTGTGAATTTTTTTTTTCCTGGTCTCTTCCCTTTTCTCCCCTCTGTCTTCATTACCTTTGTGGCCATTAGTCAGAGCGGCTGGGCTTGGGAGGCTGGCCTTTAGGAGAGGGCTTCCAGTTAATGATTACTAAAAAGCACCTATCTGCCATTATCAGATGTACTCCAGAGCTCTGGAGGCCTTTCTAAAGGAAGGTGAAAGATGCTGTGTGGGAGTCCAGCCTGTGGGCACTCAGCAACAAAGCTGCTCGCTGTGGATATGTGATCCACATGGGTCGAGTTGTGTCTGTGCTCAGCCCTCCCTTCACTCCCGCTCACCACGGCAGTTTGGTGTGCACAGTCAGCAGGTAGAGCTCCCACAGTGCCCTGTAGGAAATGTCCTTCTCTGCCCTTAGGCTGACAGTGCAAGCAGAAAGCTCCCTGTAGTGCTGGAACAAGCTGGGAACACAGCATCACCACACACATACTGATTTCTAGGGCAGAGAATGCGACAGGATAAATGCAGTCCTCCTTCTGTGTGTTGCGCCCAAAACTCAAGGGCTGAAGTCACCTACTCCTCCAGAATTGCCTCTGAGTACTTAATTTCTGTCCTGTTCTGTTTCTTCCCCCTTGTCACCGCAGAAACAAGTAACAAGAAGGTGGTGTCCCATGAAGCTGTGCTGGGAGGGAAGCTTGCTGCTAAGACCAGCTTTACCCTAAACCGGTCAGGGAGCTTGAAAGCAGAGGATTTAACAGGTGAGACCCCACTCCTGACAGGTTGTAAGCTGTAAATTATAGCTGGAGGTGTAACACACTGACTGGAAAGAGCAGGACCTTGCTGATGCATGAAGAGCTTTGATTTATCTGTGGGGCTGTGTTATGAGTTATTACCTGACTGCAGCGCGGTGCTGATTAGCACCTTCCTTGCTTCCCTGCTCTGGGCTGTGGGTTTGCTGATGTTGCCCACGTGGCTTTGATGTACTGTTGGTAGCTGCTCAGAGCTGCCTTTTGTGTTTTGGGTATCACCGACGCATGACTTTTTTTTGCTGTCTCAATTTTACCTTAACTCTCCTCCCCTGAAGGAGTACTTTGTGGTGTGCCCATCAGATGAAAGACAAACGCACTGATATCTTCATCTGCTCTGTAGGGCTCATTTTCACATTTGGGAATGTCACAGTAAGGTCACGTAATAGCCAAAGGATTGTGCCACAAGCAGTATTCACTTCGGGTCAAATTGTTTATGGGTATTCAGGCTGCCAAGAGATATGGGCAAATTGTTGAGGAGATCAGAGAAGAGACAGTGATGCCACAGAGCAGAAGGAATTGATGTGAGGAAAGCTTGAAAGGGCCCTATAGCTCATCTAAGCAACATCAAAGTGTGCTCAGCGATATTGGAAGGGTTTAACGTAGCACTGAAAGAAGAGCTATTGAGCAGACAAGTTCTGACTGTTCTGTGGAGTGAAACAAGCGGTCAAAAATCAGCAGCAGGAAAAAGCTTCTGCTAAGGAGGTTTTTAGCTAGCTGTGGGCAGGCTTTGGAGGGGTGTTCTGTGGGCTGTGTTACAAATGATCAGTTAAAGCACTGTAAACATTACAGGCATGAGGCTTCCCTTGTTTTTAATACAGAGGTCTGAAGATGGGGCCCTTGGGAAGAATTCCAGTCCTGCTTTCCAGATAGGTCAACCCATGCTCTGGTTGTTGGAGAGGTGACAGTCAAGCTTGTGCTCTGGGTGTGCAAAATGCAACCCTGGACCTGTTCCCGTGTCGGTACTGAACGGAGGCAGTTGAAAGCAAATTGTAGATCTGGGGGAGTTCCTGCCAGGTGGCTTGATGAGGCAGAAAAAACAGCACCTGCTTCTGTGATCTGGCTTCATCATTGCCTTTGATTTGTGCAGGAGCTGCCCTGTACCGGAGGCTGAAGGAGTATCTCATGACTGAGGAGCAGCTGAAGGAAAACGGTTACCCCATGCCTCACCCAGAGAAGCCAGGCCGTGCTGTCCTCTTCACAGCAGAAGAGAAGAAGAGCACTGACTGTAAGTTGGGCTGTTTCATTCTGCAGTGTTTTGCTGTCTGTGTCTCAGGTGGAGGGAGACGCCTGTCCGACGTGCAGCACGTCTTTTTGCATCGAGGCGTTCTGCTCTCAGCACAGAGCTGCCTTTGCCACAAGTCCTGTAAGCTGTTCAAGCCACTGTGGCTTTCAGGATTTCTCACTGGGATGAACTCCAGCCCTGTTATGCTGATGGGGAGGCTGCTTGCTGCTGATGCAGGGGAGGTGCTTGGAGAAGCTCCTCATCAGCACCTGGTGACGCTCTCCTCTTCCTGGGGAAGGGTTTTTTTGGGTCCCTGCACACTTGCTGCTGTAGTGGTACGATGGCATGGCACCAGGCTGGGTTGTGCTGGGCTGCTTTGTCTGCACAGGTTTTGGTGTGGTCATTTGATGATATTGGACAAAGTAGTTTCCAATACTCCTTGCAACTAGACAAAACAGTCTTCCCCTGGGTGGGGTGGGATCCTCCTGTCTGAATTTTCTGATAGCCTGTGGCAGGACTGATGCTTCTCAAAAGCCAAATGGGAAGACTGTGGTGCAGGAGGGTTAACATTTATACTTAGGGTACGTTTTGAGGTGCCTTGTCAGGCTCCTCTGAGCATCTCTTTGGAGAGACACTGCTGAAGTGTGTTAAGTGCTCATCCATGTTAACACCTTGTGTCTACATTTGTCCTGTGGTTGCTGAAGCAACCTGTATGAAAGCTCTCTTACATTAACACTGTCTAGCACTGTATTTGTGAGCCCTTTTCTTCAGCTAGAACCGTGTAGAGCAGCTGTGGCCGGCTGAGATCGTGTTGCTGGTTCTGCTTTTCTAGTTTCCTACAGATATTGTAGGATTTTTGAGTTTGTTCTTCTTTCTTGCCAGTCTGCTAATGCTGTGACCGTGGTCAACAGATGGAAACGGACCAGACTGGTGTTGTGGAAAGAAACAATGTTCTAGAACTCGGGGAATTGCTTGGGAAGCAGGTGCATGACAGCCACCTCCTTGTCTGGGGTGCTCTGCATTTCCCTTCTCCGAATTGTGAGCACTATTGAGAGTGCAGGTGACAGGAGGGAGAAGTCCCCATCTGCATCTTGCAGGGCTGTGCTGTAGGTGTTGTAGGGAATCCCATCAGAGGAGCTGTGCCTGTGAGGAACTCGAATGTCACTTGGAAGTGACAGGACACAGCCCCCTGGAAACCAGGCCTCATCAGCTCCGGTGTCCAGAGAAAGACTTCTTTGTCCTGCTTCTGAAAATAACTGCGTTGGAGCACAACGTGATTTGTTGTGGATGGAGGCACAGCGCAGCAAGGGTGAACTAATGTTGAAACTGATGTTATGCATCAGAACCAGCAGGGAGTTTTACGTTTGGCTCTGAGAAGTGCTTTGGGGTGAATTCTGCAGGACTACATTTCAGAGGGATTGCTGTGTCATTGTGAGAGTTTGAAACCATATTTGGCATCCTTTTAATCAGAGATATCTGCCTCTTTCAGTGGGGTGCAGGGCTTTGAGGGGTGGGATAGATATACTGGTGCTCTGGCAGGATTTGCAACGTCCTGACTCTGACTTCTCTCCTTCTCTCGAAGCCTCCTGCAGGATTTGCTGCCGCTGTGGCACTGAGTACATGGTCTCAGCCTCTGGAAGCTGCATCCGCAAAGAGGAGTGTGTCCACCACTGGGGGAGGCTGCGCAAGCAGAGAGGTACATCTCTCCAAGAAGGCTTACTGAATGTTAAAAAGTGCTCTACATCTCCAGATCCCTGGGGCTGGAGTTACTGTGACTCTGGAGCTTTGTCACTCTGAGGTTGTGGCAGTTCCTGGTTTTGTCACTGGGTGGCACAGGCTTGCAGAGAGCTGCGGAAGAGTAATAGAGCAGTCCCTAAAATGCGAAGATGGGGCTGGAATAGAGGTGGTTATTTCAGCTTTAAACAAACAAGCAGAAGAGGAAAAGTTTGAGGAAGAAGCAAACATCCTGTGTCTTTTGAGAAACCAATCTTTTAGGAGACTTGAGAGCACAAAACCTCTCTCACTGCCTGAGGGGGTACACTGGTCTGGGATGAAGTCATTTGCAGCAAGACATTAGCCTAGTTTAATGAACTCTGTAGTTTTCTGCCAGAGCATCCGTGGTTAATGAATCTTTAAGCCCTTTAGGTTGCTGACCAAGAATCCATACTTAATTTTCCCCCTCTGCTTGACAAATTATTGTTTCTGCACTCATCTTGGGCACCTCTGCTCTTGGGAGTTAAAGTTTAGGTCTCTTGTTGAGGGGACTTTCCTCTCTGACTCGTAACTCTTGCTCTTTCAGTGCCAGGTGGGTGGGAGACACATTACAGCTGCTGCTCAGGAGCTGTGGGCTCAGCAGGCTGCCAGGTTGCTAAGGTAAGTTGTTGAGCAACACCTTCTGATTCTTAATGGCAGTTATCCTCTGCATACACCAGTGGTGGATTCCCCTGGGGGTGTGGAGGGGAAGCAAGTACTTCTTAAATATGTTTTGCTATGCAAAGGTAGGAAGGTAAAGTGCTTGGCAGGAGGGAGGATCACAGCTGACTGTGGTTTCCATTTTGCAAATGCAGTTTCTTTTTAGCATACACTGCTCCTCTTCAGGAGGGTGGGGAGAGGATCACAGCCTTAGAAAGCAGAGTGGAAAACGTGCTCAGAACCTGAGTTTTGGCCCTTTCCTCGAGCTGAGTGGTGTCTGGGACACCTTGCACAATGCCTTTAATTAGACAGCAGCCTGGCACCTTTGCATTTTCCTGTGCCATGGTTTGGAAGTCCTCAGGCAGTACAGGGCCAGCAGAGTGACTTGCGGGTTCTGGAGGGGTGTGTGCTCTTATTGCTGTGCCAGGAGCTGGAGCTGGGTAGTGAACTGTGGGGCAGAATTCGAGGCTTATCATAATAGGAAGAACAGTCAGTACACAGGCTCTGAAAGCCTGCCCTGCCCAGCCTGAAGCACAGAGGTGATCACGCATGCTGCCACCTCTATTTCTTTTTCATTTGGAATTGGGATCTCTTTTTAATCAGCATGCCAAAAAACACCCCCCCCAAAAAAAAAAAACAAAACCCACAAATATCCAGCAGGGAAGCCAGGAGAAATTGATGAGGCTATAAAACAAGACTTCTCTGCATGTTTTTGCGTGGCTGTTGTAGACCATAAAACCTCACGGCCTTTTAAGAAACATACAATCTCTCTAATAGCCTCTTACTCAATGAAGCATGCCACCAGTGCTCCAGGGTGCAGCCATCCTCTCACATCTGCCTCCTCATTGCTGTGCTGCTACAGCCTGCTGCATTCTGGCTTTCTGGAGTTTCTCATCCAAATGAATCCTTCAGGAAATAATTGAAGGTCTGAGTGCCCAGCCTGCTCAGGATGGGAATGAGATTTTGGGGTATTTGTGCTCCTAGAGGACTCAGTGTCATTCAGCTTTGAGGGTGGGCACTGAAAAAGTTTACAGTAAGAAGCTGTTCTGAGTTTCTAGATGCAAAGCTGGCTAGAAGAGCATTGCTGTGTCTTTCCATTCCAGGTGTACCTGAGAATGTTCCTGTGCTCATTTGGTAACAGTGCAGTTAGGGAGAGTGGCAGGAGGTGGCAGGAGGGAGCTGTGCACGGAGCCCAGCAGCTGAGCTGTGAGCTGCTGCGTGCTGCTCTTTGTTGCCAGCTAAGTCTGCTTCCTTCTCAGGTCTGAGGAACAGAAACAACTTCTCTGCCTTCGAAGAGCTGGACAGTTGTAGAATGTCAACTGTTGCAGAAAAACCCTGATTTTTTATTTTTTTTTTTAACCTTCACTGCTCAGTTACACTGCAGAGAGAGGGAAAAGGTGACGCTGGAGGGGAAGTAAATAGTATTTGTTGGCCTGGTAGTGTGCTCTACCCATTTCTTTATCAAAACAATCAGATGGGTGGGCACAGATGCAGAATTGCTCCTGCAGCCTCTGTGCAGTGGGTGCAGGCAGAGATCAGCTCCGTGTGGCCCAGCTGCCTCCATAACTTCCAGTGATGCAGTTCTCTGGCTGTACCCACAGTAAAAACCTGTGCAAAAATGAGGCATGTCCCCGTTTTGGTTACCCCTCTGACCCCTCAGCCCTCCCACTGCCCCAGTTCATCCTCTTCAGCCTTCATCCTCAGGTGATTCCAGGTGTGGTTTGGTCCTTGCAGGGTGAGATGAGGGAGAAGCAGGAAGGGGGAGACTGAGCACACACAGTGTGATTATGCACCGTGATGTGGAGATGTGGGCATAAACAAAACTTCACCGTCACGCAGCTGGGGAGTGAGGCAGAGGGCACGTCACCACGGGGTGTGGTGCAGCAATCTCATCTGACCTGAAACCACCTAAGTGGGCAAAAGGGCAGCGACAGCTGCTGCTCTAAGCTCTGTTGTGTGTTCCTGCTTCCTTGCAGTGGATGCCAGCAGGCTGTCAGCAGCAGCAGGGCGGGCTGAGTGCGATCTGTGGCTGTGCACAGAGCAGGAGTGCTTTTTGAACAGCTGCTCAGCCCCGTGGTGGCTCCGGGGCTCATTCATGAAACCACTCCCTGAGTTTCCCTGATAGCTCGGGGAGCTTTCCTGGGCTGAAGCATATTGACCTCTTTCTATGACTCTGAGACCCCAGGACTTCATCTGGAGCAGTTGGAAGTGCTCCTTACTCCTTGCTCTGAGTGCTGCTCGTCCGTAGCTCACGTTGGCTGTGAGCTGTCTGGTTTTGGATTTTATTTGTGTGCACACATTGACATTTTCTGCCACTTCATTACCCCGGGTTCTCCTGCCATCTGTGCGCTATGATGTGGCTGACAATAACGCTTGGACAGGGATGTCTGACGTGAGAATCCTGCAGCTGGGCATGTCCCAGCCACGAGCTCAGCAAGCAGCTGGAGCACATCCCTGTAATACCACAGTTTGAGCCTTCCCAAGTTGTGCCACTCTGCTGCCATCTCCTAATGCTTAGATACACGACACATTGCCACTGCCTGAGCTTTTAGTATGGTGTGCCTAGCTCTGATCTGACTTTGGAACCAGGTTTGCACCTGGTTACACTGCTTTTGTGGGGGAGCTCCTCAGACTCCCTTCTAGGCAGCCCTCATTAACCTTTAGAAATCACTTCTGAAAGGTAGTTTTCTTTAAACGGATGGTTCTTTCGAAATTGAGCTTTTGGCTTCTTGTCCCTTCTTGTCTTCAGTACACTTCTCTTTTGTTTCCCCTTTAAGCAACATGTCCACGATGGGCGGAAGGAGAGCCTTGATGGCTTTGTGAAGACTTTTGAGAAGTTGCCCACGACTGATGGTTACCCCGGGATCTTCGCGTTAGACTGTGAGATGGTGGGTCCCTGATCAGGGCAGGGCACACAAAAGGAAGCTTTTGGAGGAAGGCTGTGTGCGAGGGAAAGCTCTCTTCCTCTGCCACCTTCTCTCCTTCCTGTGGGTTATAAATTATAGAGGTTCTTGTTAAATTTGTGT
Source organism: Callipepla californica brunnescens (assembly GCA_023055505.1). Taxonomy (NCBI): domain Eukaryota; kingdom Metazoa; phylum Chordata; class Aves; order Galliformes; family Odontophoridae; genus Callipepla; species Callipepla californica. The sequence continues at coordinate 2,433,337 of JALIRH010000043.1, read as the reverse complement.
TTGAATTAGCTCGTGGTAGTGTTGGCAGTGCGTGCTTCCTCTGAGGACCACGTGTGCCCTTGAGAAGTGGAAGCCAGTTGGTTTATGTGGAGCATTGGCTGGCCTCAGCACTCTGAAGCAGCTGTATTTTGGGAGCTGCAGCACTGAGCAGCCCTGCAGGCCCCATGCAGAGATTGTCACACGTTTGTTCTCATGTCTCCTTTGCTGTCTGCAGTGCTACACTAAGCAAGGACTGGAGCTGACGAGAGTAACTGTGATCAACTCTGACCTGAAGGTGGTATACGATACCTTTGTCAAACCACACACCAAGGTGGTGGACTACAACACCAGGTGAGGACAGCTTTGTATGGCTCAGAGCTCTGTGGTCAGCACCAGTAACCTGGGGGAACTTCTGGGAGCACTCCCGTGACCTCTGCTTCCTAATGGCTAGATCCCTTTGGGTCAAGGAAGCCCTCCTCTCTGTTTTTGCACTGCAGATTCTCAGGTGTGACAGAAGAGGACCTGGAGAACACTAGCATCACCCTGCGGGATGTCCAAGCCGTCCTGTTGAACATGTTCAGTGCAGACACCATATTGATAGGGCACAGTTTGGAAAGCGATTTATTTGCACTAAAGGTAACCTGCGTGTCTCGTCTCCCTCTGGTTCTTCCCCACACTAGTGGCTGGCCTTTTAATGTAGGGAATGTTTGCTTCCAGGCTGGAGGACTCAGGGGTCTATCTTGTGTCTTAGAGGAGTGGAGAGTTTGTGTGATCTCTGGCAGCTTGAGTGACCGTCCCCAGGGGTACAGACCTCCCTTGGAAGTGGGGGGAGTGAATAGAGTGGGGCTGGCTGAAAGGACTGAGCTTCAATCTTCTGTCATTCAACCACATCTGTTTAGCCAGGACTCCTCCTTTGGCGTCAGCATCCTTTGCCTGGCCTGAAGCTGTGCTCAGCCAGGATCTGGGTGGGCTCAGGAGGCTGTGCCCTCTGTGTGTCTGCAGGAGCTGTGCTAGAAGCAGGTCCCAGTCTCCTTATTGCCTCTGCACTTGATTTTTAAGATGTCCGTGAGGTTCTCTGCCTTGTTTGCTGGGATTTGTGCTGTTGCTTTGGTCAAACTGCTTTTCAGCTCTCTCGTTTCCTGCCTGGCCTGCATCAGTGTGCTCCTGGAGGGAGGGCTGCATTCTGAGCGCAGATCCTGGGGTTGGCGTTGGCTGGGGTCACCAAGGAAAGCATGCAGCAGCAGGAGCTGGTGTTCACTCAGTGCTCCTGGGCTGGGCCTTCCTCCAGCCATCCTTTCTCACCAGCTGTGGCTGCCAGCTCACAGCACTGCTTTGGGAGGAGGAGGTTTTAATGGATCACCTCTCAGAGAGTGTTCATCGCCGCCGTAAAAAGGAATTATTTCCAGTTCCATCAGCACGAGGCGACCACGTTGGCCTCAGAGGAGTGTGGCTTTCTCCTGGCATGGTGTGCTCTGGCAGGAGAAGTGTGCTGTGACAGGCAGTGGCACCTCGAGTCGTAACATCTGAAGGCTGAGGCAGTAAAGCCGACATCTCGCTAACGGCTCCAAATGGGGACAGCGTTTCAATTTTTATTCCAAGCCGTATTACCTCCTGCTCCCTCGGTCTTCCTGATCTACATGAGTAATTATCATTGCGCCCTGGGTGGGTGCCAAACTTGACTGCGAGTCTGAGAGAGATTATCCATAACGTTGGCAGTTTTACACTCCGAAGAGCGTAGCAGGTTGTTTCTGTTAAGCTGCAGCTGCTCCCAGGCGTTCGTCGGAGCTGGGCGGTGGAACTGTGAATGAGGGAGTTAGGGATTGCCATGCCACGTTAGCTGGTGCTGGGGAAGAGTTGAGGCAGAGGACGAGAGTGGATTGTTGTGTCCTGCTTGAGCCGTGCTGCACTGAGGGCTCCGGAGCTTCCTTTGGGTTGGCAGTGCAGGTTTCTCTCTTGTATTTCAGGGCTGAGAAACTGAGGCTGAAGGCGTGCTGGTCGTGAGCTGTGCAATCCAAAGCAGTGCTGTGTGTCTGCTGGGCTGTGAGGGTGTGTGTGCTGCCTGCCAGAGCTCTGGGAGTGGATGGGCACGCAGCCTGCAAGGGGTTTGGTTCAGCCACAGCCTCCTGCAGGACTGGTTGGGCCGGAGCTCCGTGCGAGCTGCAAGCTTGACCGGAAGGTTGCGTGAGCGTGGTTAATCCTGAGGAGCACCCACCCCTGTGGGAGAAGGAAAATAAACACGTTGCTTTCCCCCTCCCTCCCTTCCTCCAGCTTATCCATGGCACTGTGGTGGACACTGCGATCGTCTTTCCCCACCGCCTGGGTCTCCCTTACAAGCGAGCTCTCCGGACGCTGATGGCAGACTACCTCAAACGCATCATCCAGGACAACGGTGAGAGCAGAGACCTCAAGGCCCACTCCAGCTGGGTGCTGTTCCTCGGGCTGCCTCCCTCCCTTCCCTCCTCCCCAGGCCCTGTCCTGATGGTTTTGTCTGCATGCCAGCTGCGTGTGGGCCCACGTATGAAGACTTGCAGTGGTAGGCACAGGAGTGGTGTGAGAGGGCTGGAGGCAGCACTGCCAAGGCTGTGTCACTCTGCAGACTGACGCTGATCTTTGTCTTCTTGGAGCACGATAGAAATGTAGTGCTGGGCAGCTTGAGGTCTCTCTCAGCCCTGGGGGTGCAGACGAGCAGCACTGCAGCCCTTAGTTAAACCAGGCACACGCGTGTCGGGTGGAAGCTCTTCCAAATCCTGCGCTGTGTGGTTCTCTGTGATCACAGCTGGGTCTGTGCCTGCTGTGCAAAGCGTGGGGCAGAGGAGATAACTGCTGCCTTTGTCTCTCTGTCCCCAGTGGAAGGACACGACTCCAGCGAGGACGCCAGAGCCTGCATGGAGCTGATGATCTGGAAGATCAAAGAAGATGCGAAAGTGAAACGATGACCTGCGCTTTCTCTCCCTCCTGTTCCTCCTCCACCTCTTTGAAGCGGTGCAATAAATGCTCAGAGTAACACTGTCCACCCGTATGCAGCAGCATGCTACCCCAGGCTCCCCGTGCACTCGCAGGTATCTCACAGACTGACAGCAGCAGCCTGCTGCCTGCAGGTCCCTGCGCACACGTGGTGGCTCTCGGACCCTCTTTTCTCTGCCTGAGGGGGTACTCTGCAGTACAGCAGTTGCCCAGAAGGCATGGCAAGGTGGTTCTGAGCAGCACAGCTAGAGGGAACTCTGTGGTTCCTCGGAGAAGCTTGTTAGAGGTAGGTTGGATATACGTAGAAGGATCTTTCTGGTTCAGTTCAAGGTAGACGATGATTCCTGTTGTTCTTTTCTCCCAAATGTAACCGAAATCCTGTAGTCCAAAGCTGTCACCTTCCTGCAGTGCTGGGAGAGAGGGGTGGGAAACTGATGTGTGAAGGGTGCTGAGAGCAGATCAGCCACCCTGAGGCATCCAGTGCTGAGCCGGGGCTGGGGGATGGAGTGCCTGTGGGGCAGCGAGGAGCTCCCTGCTGCCCTGGGGAGCTGGCAGCCTGCTCCTGTGAGCTGCAGGGGGAGAGCCCCGAGCATCAGGCATCTCCTGGAGTTCAGGGCTGAGGGAGCACGGAGCCTCTGCAGGCTGGGGTGGGCTGTCCTTCCCTCAGCCCAGGAGCTGCTGCTTGGCAGCGAGGTTTTTGGGGAGGAGGTTTTGGGGAGGACCTGTGTGCGGTGAGCTCCTGCCTCAGGGTGTGCAGACAGCCCCGTGCTCCATCTCTGATGCACTCCAGAGCAAAAGCAATAGATGAGAATATATATTCTTTCTTAGCTTATTTTGTTTTCTTTTCCAACTGGTTCACGTGCTGGGAGCTTTCAGAGAAGCAGCGTTTCCCCCTCTCGTCGTGTCCAGCTCCCTGGCACAGGAGCAGTGTTTGTGTGCGTGGCTGTGGGTGCCCCCAGCTCCTCACTCTGCCTTCCCTCTGCCGTGTGTGGCATTTTGGGGGGGGTCCCAGCCTCATTTCCCCACGGAGGAGCTCCTGCTGCTCCCCTTGGCAGTCGCAGGGCTTCCACCTGCAGCCTGGTGGGCGTTTATCTCCTGTCCCCCTCCTCTGCAGGGAGCAGTGCTGTCTGCCCAGGGAGGGGGGGACAGCTCAGATCTCCCTCCCCAGGGAAGGAAGCTTCCTCCTGCTTCGCCCTCCCTTGGTTTATCCCGTTTGTCCCCACCCACCCCCGGCAGCGGCGGGGCCGTGCTGAGGATCTGTCCCTCAGCTTCAGCTTGGGGTGGGGGGGCACAGCATCTCTGCTCTGCAGTGCGATCAGAGCCCGGAGGGGAGCTCTGGTTCCCCCAGCCCTTACTGGGAAAGGAGGTGAGCACTACTGGTGTGGGTGAGATGCTCCCGGCACTCCCGGGGGGGGGAGGGGGGGATGGAGGGGAGTGGGGGACACTGCGTGATCTGCCCGGAGGCCGTCGGTGTGTGTCAATGTTGTACCCTGTCACTTCTTTTGTAATTGTTTTTAATAAAAGGGTGTTAACTAGATGCACGCGGCCGCCTCTGCTTTACCTCCCTGCGTTGGGGTGGGGGCGATGCCTGTACCCCACAGCTGCCTCCTGACCCCCCCTGACACACACACACACACACACACACACACACACACACACACACACACACAGGGCTGAGCTGGAGCTGATTCAGCATCACGGAAAGGAGGAGAAGGTAAAAAGTTCACATGGCAAACGCATCTCCCGTCGGATGATCTCACTGGCGCCGCGTTTCGTTTCACGCCACGCGTGGCAAAGAGCCCACGCTGCAGCTCTGCCCCCGTTACCCCACGCTGCCCCACTGAGGACGGTGCCCACCCCACTGCGTGCCCGCTCTGGGGGTGGGGGTGTGTTGTTCCTGAGCCCCCCCACGCTCTCGGTGCTTTATGGCCCGGCAGCCCGGAGCTTGCTTAATGGCCTCCGGGTTCCTGTGGTTAATTGCGGTGAGCAATTAATCTAATGACAGCGGGAGCAGTGCTCGGCCCCGCGGGGATGTGGGTCCTGATGCGATGCGCCCCAAAGCGGTGCTGCCCAAAGAGCTGATTCACATCCCCTCTTCTATGGGTCCGAAACGCGAGGACCCCCCCACAGCCCCCTCTGTGCCCCCCACGATGTCTCAGTGGGGTCGCACCCCAACCCCACTCCTTCCCACGGAGCCGGTGCCCCTCTGCCCCACACGTCACGCTTTGAGGAGCTGATGTGGGGCTGCGTGCTGCTTCCCTGGCCCACGGGGAGCGCGTTGGGAGGGCTGGATCGGTGCCGGGGGTGTGGCGGGGGCTGTCCCACGGCCCCGCGTGGGCAGGGCATGGCACAGGCAGCGGGGCCACGGGCGGGATCGGCGCAGGTACCGCAGCCACTTCTCCCCTCGCCCTATACCCCCTTCCTCCCACCCACACCGGGGCACCCGTGGGTGTGAGCGGGGCACCCGTGGGTGTGAGCGGGTGGGGGGCTCTCCTGGGGGCTGCGTCTGTCTCTGGGGGACCCTCTGATGGCGCTTCAGTCCTCACTCGGCTGATGGGGTTGGGTACGTGGGGATGGGAGTCCGAGTGGTGCTGGGGACGTGGTTTGGGGATGGGGGTGGGGGAGGACACGAGGATGGGGATGGGGACAGGGATGGGAACAGGGACGGGGATGGGGATGAGGACAGGGATGGGAATGGGGACAGGGATGGGAATGGGGACAGGGATGGGGACGGGGACAGGGATGGGGATGGGGATGGGGACAGGGATGGGGACGGGGACAGGGATGGGGATGGGGATGGGAATGGGGATGGGGACGGGGACAGGGACAGGGACAGGGACGGGGATGGGGATGGGGATGGGGATGGGGATGGGGATGGGGACAGGGATGGGGACGGGGATGGGGATGGGGACAGGGATGGGGATGCCGTGTTTTCCATTGGGGTCAGGTGGAAGCAGCAGCAGCAGCCAGGTGTGGTTGTAGGGTGAGCAAACAGGAGGGAAATTCACAGCCCCACGGGTTCCCTGGGCGGGATCCTGATGGGATGTGCAGGCGTTTCCTCCCTGACCCACACCCACTGCTCATCACAGTGGCACGGAGCACCTCCGCCTCTCTCTGACCCCATTAACCAGGAGCGCTCACCTCGTAATCCCAGCCCCACGCGTGGGGCTCAGAGTGCTGTGTGCTTTCAGAGCCTCCCCCCGCAGTGCAGACGGACGAACCCCACCTGGGATTCCTTCGGGTTGAGTTGTGTTTTGAACCCCAGAGCTGGAAGGGCCCCAATATCCCCTGCTCCCCCATTGGGGTGCTGTGGGGTCGGCTCATGGTGTTTTCTGGTGCTCCTCGGAGGTCCCTGTGTCTGCAGGTGCTTAATGAGCTGCTGTGCTCATTAAGCTGTGCCAAACGATGGCATCACCCGGGAGCAGAGCATGGGGGGGTGACAACAGCCACAGTTTGGGGTGCGGGTCGGGGTCACATCCACTCCTGGAGCAAAGCAAAGGGGACACAGCAGCAGCAGCAGCCCACCTCCCTGCAGCATCCTCCTCCTCCTCAGGACCCGAACGTGCCGACCTGGGGGGGGTTACTTAGGATGCAGGGACAAAAGCAGAGCCTTCGGTGGCAGAGAGGGACGGCGTTGTGGATAAAAGCTTTGGCTTTGGGTCCGAGCTGTCCTTTGGGGTCACCTTGGTGTGGGGTGAGGTGAGCGTTGGCCCCCAGGGATGTGGGGCACTCAGCATCGCCATTGGGAGCGATGGGAGCAGAAGAGATCAGAGGAATGAGACAAAAAATAGTGGTGGGGATGGACTTCTTCCCCCGGATTATGAAACGAGGAGGGAATGAATGCTTCATGCCTCGCTGGCTTCGGACACATCGCGATCACAAAGCGCCGCACGAACATGAATTCATCTGCCCTGATGTCCCTGAGGGAATGTCACCGAGTGGATGGGGATGGTGACATTGATGAGGGCGGAGCTCCCTCGATGCGACGGCAGCGTGGGCAGAGTTCTCCCCCAATGGTTTCCCATAACTTCGCTGGAGAGGAATCTCTGAGCGGTCACAGGGCAAACTGGGGCTGAAAAAGACCCCCGCCCCATCCCTGAGGGCACAGGGGATGCACCAACGCACCTGAGTAAATGTAGGGTGGCCATTCAGGGCCAAAAAAAGCGCCATCGTGTTGCCACTTCTGTGACATCCAAGTGTGCCCACGTCAAGAACACAGTTGTACCATCTGTCCTTCACTGTAGGGCATCCCAGGGGGTCCCACTGTGCCCAGCGCTGCAGATATCTGCGTCCTCATCCCCCAGGTCCTGGTAGAGGTGGCGGAATGGACGGGCAGGATGCAGCCCCGGGCTGCGAGCGGGAGAAAAAGAGGCAGCCAGGTTGGTGTGCAATGAGCACGGGTTGGGATCTGCCTTTTTTCAGACAGCGTTCGGTGTGAGGACGGCCCATCAGGTGGCTGCAGGATTTGGGGTCGTGGATGGGACGTCCCAGCTTGGCAGTACCCACAATGGGAGAGCAGGAGGGGAATGAGCATCCTTAGCGACAGCGTTATGGAAGCCTGGCTCGCTGGCAGTGGTCACCATGAGCACCAGCACTGTCCCAGTGTCCCTGGAGGGTGGGGGGTGGTGGCTTTCGGCAGCTGGTGGGTGACTGTGTGCTCTTCCAGCCTTCACCTGGGATGTGCGGGCCAACAACCGAGCGTCCCACGCACAGCTCAGGAAGAAATCTGCCTTCTGTCTGGGCAAGAAGAAATACACGGTGAGTCAAGCAGGGCCGACTGTGGGCCATTCCTCTGCGCCCGTGGTGGTGGTGGAAGCAAGCCATGCAGGGCTGAATGATGGGTGTTTTGTTGGGAGGTGAATCTGATCAGCTGCAGCGATCAGAAGCGCGGTCTGTCACTCGACCTAACAGAAGGGAACACACCCAGGAGTGCATCCTCTGCATATTTAAAGCTCAGTTTTGAAGATAACCCCTCAGATTATGTCCTGGTTGCTGTGCCCCCCTGCCAGCTTTCACCTTTATTTCCCACAGGGCAATGCCATTAAGACGGCCAAGTACAACGTCCTGACCTTCCTCCCCCTGAACCTCTATGAGCAGTTCCATCGCATGGCCAACGTCTACTTCGTCTTTGTCATCCTCCTGCAGGTGAGACGGACGTGAGGGAGAAGCATGAGTGTGAGGGGCTGCTATCAATGAGGGTTTCCTGGTGCTCGAAGCAGAGGACAATCCAAAGGGACACTTGGGTTCCCACCTCTGGCCTTAATGGATGATGCCGTGGGTTCCCGTTTTGCACTCATCAGGGGCATTGCAGTAGTATTCATTGGCTTTCAGGAACTCCGAGGGGATGAACCTGGGGAAACATATGATTGGTTTCAATCAGTCGGGATTGGATATAAGCGAAGACTGTGTAGAAAAGTGCTAGACAAAAATCCTCCCCTCCACAAATGGTTCCTGCCATCTTTGAGCACTTCTAAGGAGTGGAGCTGAGACCTGGGGTATCCCGTGGTGGGATGGGAGGTTGTTCAGTGAGGTGCCCTCCTCCTTCTCCAGACCATCCCTGAGATCTCCACGATGCCGTGGTACACTCTGCTCTTCCCCCTGAGCTGCCTTCTCACCATCCGCGCCCTCCGGGACCTGATCGATGACATTGTGAGTGTGGCTTGGGGGGCGGTCAGTGGTGTGGGCCCCGTTGCCGTGGGGTGGGCTGGAAAGTTTGGGAGATGCCATCATTCAGTGCACCCAAGGCACCACCAGCTCTACAAGATCCAAATCACTTCCTATTTTCCCTTTGGAAGGATGTGGCCAGATGGTTTTCTTCCTTCAGGAGTGATATCCTTAACACCCCAATCAAGGGCTGAATTCACAGTTTGGCCCCAGGAAATATCCTGGGGGGGGATTTCTGCCTCTTCATCCATTAAAACACATCTCTGGATTGCTTCAACGAGCAGATCCTGTCCTGGGGCAGAGAGATGACGGCAGTAAGAGGGTTGCTTTCGTGGGACAAGGAAAGCCCAGCGTGGCACATCCACTTCTTTTCCTGTATCCCATGCAGGGTCGGCACCAGAGTGACAGAAACATCAACAGCAGGCCATGCGAGATCCTATCTGGGAAGAGGTGAGGGCCTTTGGGGAGAAGGGCTCATGTTCTCCTTGCTGTGAAGCAGCAGTGCAGTGGTGGCTCATCTGAAGTGCCAAGCACCCCTGAACCCATTAACACAAGGACCCAGGAGAGGCTTAGGGCGGTCCCGAGGATGGATGTAGGGTTTGCCCCACACGGTGACCCACGTGCCACAGCTGCAATATCCACGTTCTCCTAATTCCTCTTCAGCTTCCGCTGGCAGAAGTGGTGCGACGTCTGCGTTGGGGACATCGTCCGCCTGCGCAAGGACAGCATAGTCCCGGTGAGCCACACTCCAGGGCTGGTGGTTGGTGTGCCAAGGGGGTTCAGCAAGGACAGACCCAACCTGGTGCTCTCCTCCTCCCTTGGCTCCTGCAGGCCGACATGCTCCTGCTGTGCAGCTCAGAGCCCAGCAGCCTCTGCTACGTGGAGACCTCTGACATCGATGGGTGAGCAGCGGTGGATGTCCCAGATGGGGGCTGAGGTCTGCAGTCTTGTGGAGCAACAGAAATGGGGGTCAGGCGTGCTAGGGAGGCTGCTGGTCCTGCAGGAACCACGGCATCTGGGGTGCCTCCAGCAGCCAACCTTAGAGGCACTGCAGAAATGGGAAGTCACGGCAGGTGGGACTCCTTCAACACATAACCCTACAAGCGCTGCAGAAATGGACTCAGCCCTTCATTTTGTTGTCCCCCCCCACCACATTTTGAAAATGGAGGGCCAAGAAAATGTTGAGGCTATGGTTTCGGGGAAGAATGGCTCGTGACCTCGTGTCTATCTCCTCATCTCCATTCCCTCCCAGCTGCCCATCCCTCCCGCTCATCTGTGGGATGATTTAATGACAGGGTCTCGGGGCCGTGGCTTTTTTCCTGCTTGATGTCTGCCACGATAGCTCCCTATCTTGCTTTTCATCGCCATTGCTCATGTAATCACCCAATAATTAATGTCAGCTTCTGTCCCGTGGGGCCGATAGCAGAATTCACAGCGCTCTCGCCCCGTAGGGTTGTTTCATTCTTCCATCACTGACTCTTTTTCACAGAGAAACAAACCTAAAGTTCAGACAAGCCCTCCTGGTCACCCACCAGGAGCTGACGAGCGAGGAGAGCTTGGCTGCCTTTGATGGTGAGAATCCGAAATGAGTGAGGATGTGGTCTCCACCCCACAGTCGCATCGGGGCAGCCTTGAGAGGTCCCCCCTTGGCCTCACTCTGTCCCCAGAGGCACCAAATGCCACCAGTCAGCACTTTCCCTGATGGAAGGTGAACCCTACTGAAGGATCTGCATGGAGATCCTTCCCCAGCAGTGTGGTTGGGGTTGGGTTAGGATGGGGGCCACCGGGACAGGATGGGGGTTACTGGATTAGGATGGAGGCCATTGTGTCAAGATGGGGGCCATTGGATTCAGACGGGTGACACTGGGTTAGGTGGGGGTTACTGATTTAGGATGGGGACCTCTGGGTCAGGATGGGGCCATGGGGCTAGGATGGGGGTTACTGGATTAGGATGGGGGCCACTGTGTTTGCACACCTTTCCCCTGATTCGATGTCTGTTTTCCTACCAGAATCAAGCTCTCAGCACCCAAACTTGAGCTCAGACCCTGGATTTTCCCCCTTTGGTCCTCCATAGGATGCTGTGTCATCAGCTTTGGGAATGGAGGGGGCTGTATTTTATGCAAGGTGGTTCCTGGACCGGGCACTGCAGGCTCCAGCTCAGCCTTAACCTGAGTCCCCCATCTCACAGCTGGAAGGCACATGGGACAAATCTGCATTTTCCCCGATAAATCCTCTTCTCTGGAGGAAAAGAAGGACCTCTCTTTCTCCCATAGCCAACACCTGCACTGTGTCCTCTGCTGCAGGGCGAGTGACCTGCGAGGAGCCCAACAGCCGCATGCACAGCTTCACTGGTGTGCTGCAGTGGAGAGGAGAGACGTACGCGCTCGATGGCGAAAGGATCCTCCTACGGGGCTGCAAACTCCGCAACACCAACACGTGCTACGGGTTGGTCATCTACACAGGTGAGCAGCAGCTCAGGAAGGGCAGGAAACACCCAGCAACAGGAGGTCCCATTATCTGCTGACGCAAAGTGGGGAGGACATCCCTATGGGGACACGTGGGGGACTGGGGGGATGTGGGGCTGAGGGTCCCTGGTCCACTATGGGGTGTTGATCTGTGAGTCCCTGATCTGCTGTGGGCTGTGGGTCTTGGGTTTGAGGCCTGGGGTCCCTGATCTGCTATGGGGTGTGGGTCTGGGGGGTCCTGACCTGCTATAAATGTTTGTCCCAGTGCTGGTGTTGGGCTCATTGACAGGGAGACGATGGGCTGGTTCCACTTATTCCAGTCTATATTTCACCTGCATCGTGTCCTGACACCACGTCCCTTCATGTCCTCGTGTTCAGTGCAGATCAGAGCTTGGCCACGAGTTGGCCATGGAGAGAGGAGGGCTGGGATTGCTGGAAGGAGCACTTCTGCTTACAAAAACATTTCTCGCACAGGGTTTGATTCCAAAATTATGAGGAACTGTGGGAAGATCAAGCGGAAGAAAACCAAGCTGGACCGCATGATGGACCGCCTGGTGGTCATAGTAGGTGCTCCACAAACACCTCCTGGGGGTGCTCAGAAGCTTCCTCATGAGACACTGCTTCCCTGGGTGATGCTCTGCTCTTGGTCCAGGTCCCGATGGCCAAGTGTCATCACTTCTCCAATTGGCTGTTGGCATTCCTCTGCAGGAGGGTCAGGGTTAGGGTCAGGGTCAGGGTCAGGGTTAGGGTTAGGGTTAGGGTCAGGGTTGGGGTCAGGGTTAGGGTCAGGAGGGTGGGGAAGTTGGGTTTCAGTCTATGTTTGTTGGGATACGTTCAGATGAATTCTATGCGGTGATCCTTCAGCCCAGGATAGCACTTGAGCTTCTATGGTGGTCTCTGTGGGATGCAGCGAGACAGACTGGAAGAGGCAATGGTTGGTCTTGGTCTGGTAGGCTCTGTGGGATGTGCCACATCCTGCCTTCCCCTATCAGATCTTCGTGGTGCTGCTGGCCACATCGCTCTGCCTCGCCATCGCCTCCGGCTTCTGGGCCAAGATGTTCCAGGAGAAACACAGCTACCTCGCTGCCCTCTACAAGCACACGACTCCTGCCAAGCAAGCTTTCTTCAGCTTCTGGGGCTTCACCATCCTCCTGAGCGTCATCATACCCATGTCTATGTACATCACGTAAGAACGACAGAGACCGCACACAATCTCCCTTCCCTTGGCCATCACCTTGGGTTGCAGCCACCAAGTGGGCTGCCACAAAAGGGTCTCATCACCCGAGCAAGTCCCTCCCATCTGCTCCTTTTGCATGATAACACATGCTGTGAGCTCAGAGAAAAGTCAGGAAGGAGATGCAAAGACACACGCACCGATGTCGGGAATGGTGGGCAGGCTGAGGGTGACCAACTGATGAGGGCAGTATCTCCTTTCTTCCACTCCTGCTCTAGATTTGAATTCATCTACCTGGTGAACAGCTTCTTTATCAACTGGGATTTGGAGATGTACTACGCTGCCAAAGACATGCCAGCCAAAGCCAGAAGCACCAGCCTCAACGACCAGCTTGGCCAGGTGGAGTACATCTTCTCGGACAAGACGGGCACCTTGACACAGAACATCATGAGCTTCAAGAAATGCTGTGTCAACGGGACCATCTATGGTAACTTCTGGTGGCAAGTTGTGGGGATTCCTGAGTTGGGCAGACCTTGGGTTGAGGCTGCTTTGGTTCTTTTCTCTTCTTGGCTTGCTGGGAAACTTGGGGCAAGCGGGTTGGTCTTGGTGGTGCAAGAGGAGGAGGTGAAGAAGTCATCCCTTCCTTTAGGATGAATCCGTACGGTGAGTGCATGTGATGCTCTTTGCCTTTTTAACACTTCTGAGTGCTTTTTCCCCTTAGAAACTCTAGAATTGCCACTTCTTTCCTCCTCTCCTTGCTACCTTCACTCGAGCTCTCGGCTGCCTTCTGGTGCTTAATTAGTGACATTTAGAGAGCAGTGAGGGGCAGAGCTTTAGCACTGGATGAGCGCTGAAAATGTCTCTCCTTGCCAGCAGAAGTGATTCCTTCTAGCAAAAAGCTGCTTGGAGCTCTTGCTAGCAACGCTCCCATCTCTGCAGTAATGGAATTATTTCTTATTTTGGCAGGTTTGGGCACGGGCCATGAGGACAAACAGCCACCGGTGAGTAATTCCCCTCTCCCACACAGCACGGGGCCAAATAGGACCGTGTCAGAGCCTTATAGGGTGGCTCTGTGGTTGGTGCCAGGGGCTCCTGCATCCTGCCCATCTTGCAGGGCTCAGGGTTGACCCGGAGTTGCCGTGGGGAGAAGACTTTGGACTCCGCCAACATGGGGCTCCTGGAAGAGGCCCATCGGGACAGAGACCCGGTGCTGCGCGAGTTCCTGCGGCTGCTGGCCCTGTGCCACACCGTCATGGTGGAGGAGAGGGGCGGTGGGTTGGGGTCCCCAAAGAGTGGGTCCCCTTCGAGGCACGGGGGCTGTGGGATGGTTGATGAGAACTGCGGAGGCTCTGTCGGGTAGGGTTTGGCACGTGAGGACCGAGAACACCAACAGCACTCGTACGGCTATGATCCTCTCTTATTCTTAACAAAAGTTAAAGAAAGAATCTTAAAATTAAAGATTTGGTAGTTTTAAATCAGCAGAAGCACCTGTGATTGTAAAGCAAGCGTGGCTTCTGAATGGGTGGCTTCTGAAATGGGATGGATTGGGTGTCTCCTCACCCAATCCTCGCTTCCCTTCCACAGACCAGCTGGTTTATCAGGCGGCTTCTCCCGATGAGGAAGCACTGGTGCTGGCAGCCAGGAGCTTGGGGTACATCTTCCTGTCCCGAACGCAAGACACCATCACCATCAGCGAGCTGGGGGTGAAGAGGACGTACCAAGTGCTGGCCATGCTGGACTTCAACAGCGATCGCAAGAGGATGTCGGTGTTGGGTGAGCTGAGGTGGCACCAGGATGGGACCTTGTGTGGGGACAGCAAAGAGCAGCTCTGCTCCTTCTCCTTTCCAGTGCGGGACCCGCAGGGCATGATCCGGCTCTACACCAAAGGGGCTGACACTGTGATCCTGGAGAGGCTGCGGGGCCGGGGGCCCAACCAGGACTTCACTGAGAGGGCTCTGGATGTGAGTTTCACAGCAGCTGGGACACGGGGTGGGTGGGGGAGTTGGTTGGGTGCCCCAGTTTTCTCTCTCTCCATTCTACCTTTAGGATTTGTCTCTGTGTTTCACTCCTTCTGCTCTGAGCCTCAAATGCACTTGGGGTTGGGACTGAGGGCCCCCAATCCTCCCTTGGCACTCTGAAATAGGGTCTCATTTTTGGGTGGCCCTGCAAGGAACCAGGAGTTGGGCTTGATGATCCCGATGGGTCCCTTCCAGCTGGGAAAATTCCATGGTTCCCAGGGGTGATGTAGGGTGAGGGACAGCCAGATCCCAGAGGAGACCTCAGACCCCATGGGAGTCGAGGTGAGGGTGACACGATGTCTCATGTTGGCAGTGCTTTGCGGAGGAGACCCTGAGGACGTTATGCTTGGCCAGCAAGGAGCTGAGCGAGGCGGAGTACGAAGAGTGGGGCAGGAGGCACCGAGCAGCCAACATCCTGCTGCAGGGCCGAGCACGCGAGCTGGACAAGCTGCACGAGGAGATGGAGCAGGACCTGGAGGTGGGAGGGGGCCAGGGGTGGGGAGGAAGCACTTGCCCTGCTCCCCATTGGCCCTACAGAGGGGAGGAGTGTGGGGTTCAGCTCTTTGGAGCAAAGGGGGAAGTGTGGGAGGGTGGGAGGGCAGGTGGAGATAGCCCTCGGACCGATTCTGTGATACGTCCACCCATGGGAAGGAGCTGGAAGCTGCAGGGACCCCAGCATTAACCCCCACCTTGTCCTGACCCCCTGCCCTATGTCACGGCACCTTCCCTCTAGCTGCTTGGGGTCACGGCCATTGAGGACAAGTTGCAAGAAGGGGTCCCCGAGACCATCCAGCTACTGACACTGGGCAACATCAAAGTGTGGATGCTGACGGGAGACAAACAAGGTCAGTGGAGCCAACCCCACAGATCATGTCACCCGTGGGGAAACTGAGGCAGGGGAAGCCGTGTGTGTGATGGCACGGGGCTGGAGCACAGCCCCCAGCACCTCAACACCCCCGTGTTGTAGAAACTGCCATAAATGTTGGCTACGCCTGCAAGCTGCTCACGGATGACATGGAGATCCTGGAGGAGAAGGAAGTGAGGTGAGGAACCGTGACCCGGTTCGTGGCCAAGGGGGTTTTGTTCCTGGAGGTGTTTGGGAAATGTGTAGTTGTGGCGCTTTGGGACACGGTTGGTGGGCAGTGTTGGGGGTTGGTGGGCAGTCGAAGCAGATGATCTTAGAGATCTTTTCTGACCTTAATGATTCTATGACACCCAAGGGCATAGGAACCAGTGCAGGGTGGGCAGAGCTGGAGATGATTCTCCTTCCCCATCCCAGCCTGGGTGTCCATCCCCATCTTTACCCACTGATGCCTTTCCAGTCTTCCCCACTCATTTCTGCACCTACAGCTCTCTTCTTGACAGGACTTTTGCACGCACCCTGGTTCTCTGGCCTCCAAACCACATGCACCAGGGCTGATTTTCCATCTCATGAGTCCTCACATCCCCACTCTGCCCCTCCTGCTCCCACCATTGGGTACCAGTCCCATCTGGACCTGACTTCAAGATGGCAAAGCCCAACCAATGGGTCACAGCCAAACCCAACCAATGCGCCCCATGTGCCCTCCTCACACAGCGAGCTCCTCGAGGCTTACTGCGCGAGAAACAACAACATCAGTGGCAGTGACTGTGTCCCACAGCAGCACTCAGAGCCTTTGTGCCACAAGAAGAGAGCTCTCGTCATCAGCGGGGACTTCCTGGTAAGGTGACACGTGGGGCTGGTTCTGCCCCAAGGCATTGGATGGCACTAGGAGGTACCCGAAAATGGGTGGGGAAAGCCACAGGAACCCTATTTTGGGATGGGGAATTGAGGTGGTGACCTCATACTGATCGTTTTGTGATGGGTGGCTTCACCCACGGCAGCCCAAGTGGTCTGGTGGGGGCTCATGGGCTCTTCAAGGAATGTGTAGATGTGGCACTTTGAGTTAGTGGACAGTGCTGGTGGAAGAAAGATGGTTGCACAGGCTGATCCTGGAGGTCTTTCCCAACCTCTATGATTCTATGGTTGCACTGGGACAAATTGGTCTCAAACAGTACGGACTGAGTGGCAAACCCAGAGAAAACTGCTTTTCCGTTGCACCTCCGAGATCCAAGAGCATCACTGGTTCTCCTGTGACACCCTCAGCAGTCTTTAGGAATCTGCTGTTATCCTCCCTCCAAGCCTACAGTTGTGTCCCTATGGTAAAAGGGGATGCAGAGCTCAGTCTAGCCCCCCACCCCACCCACCCTGTTTGCATAGGGAGGATCCACAGTCCCCATCCCTCTTGTCTGGCCCTGGTGTGAACTCCAACCTTGTGTGCTCTCCCCGAAGGACACGATCCTCCAGACTGGAGAGGTGCTGCAGAAGAAGGGACAGCTGTGGCAGCAGCTGGTTTGCCATGGGGCTGCAGACCCACAGGAGCAGGGCAGTCTGCTGGAGAAGGCCTTTGTGGACCTGGCCACCAGCTGCCAGGCTGTCATCTGCTGCAGGGTCACCCCCAAGCAGAAAGCTCTCATCGTGCAGCTGGTGAAGAAGCACAGGAAAGCCACCACGCTGGCCATCGGGGATGGGGCCAATGATGTCAACATGATCAAAAGTGAGGCTGGGGGATGTGCTGGTGGGTTTGGGCTGGAGCATCCAACTGATGAGGGTGGTTCTGCCCCGTCTGCCACGGCCACCATGTCACCTCTGAGGTGGAGAGCTGGAAGAGAAACACTCAACTCAATTTCCAGCCCAACTCCTTAACTAATTCCCAAGCTAATACCCAACACAACTCCCAGCCCAGCTTCCAACACAGTTCCCAATCTGTTTTGCAACGTGGCTGTGTTGGGAAGGGAGTGAAAGGCACAAGACCAGGGAAAGGAGCAGGGTGGGCTGCCTGCTTGGGCAACGGGGATGTCCTGAAGATGTCCCTGCCTCTCCAGCAGCCCCCAGCACAGGTCTGTGCTCTTTGCACGCTCAACAAGACGCTCTATAGCAGGAGGGCTTTTCCCTGGGCTCAATCTTCTGGGAAACCAAACACTGCAGAAAAAGGGCTCTCCTAAACCCTTACTGCCCACATCTCCCACCCTCTGCAGCTGCCGACATCGGGGTGGGCATCAGCGGGCTGGAAGGCGTGCAAGCCGTGCAGTGCAGCGACTACACCCTGGCACAGTTCTGCTTCCTGCAGCGTCTGCTGCTCGTCCACGGCCGCTGGGGCTACATCCGCATCTGCAAGTTCCTCCGCTGCTTCTTCTACAAGACCTTTGCTGGCCTCATGACCCAGGTCTGGTTCGCTTTCCACAGCGGATTCACGGCCCAGGTGAGCAGTGGGAGTGTATTGGTGGGGAATGCTGCTGTCCTGTGGGTTTTTGACTCTCCTTCCTCCCTGTCTCATTTCCAGGGGCTCCCTGGATGTGAGGACTGGGATAAGGCACTGGTAGCTCTTGTGAGCAGCAATCATAGGGAAATATGACACAAGGTTTTGCCCAAAATTGGAGTTTCTACCTAAGAGACAAAGGGTGTAGGAGCAGTGTGTGGCTCCAGCCCCATCTCTCTGGCTGCAGACAGCCCAGTGCTGATGCAGACCTCAGAACAGGTCCATGGTCATTTCCATGGGATCTGAGCCTCACCCCAGTGCCTGGGCATCTTTTCTGCCTCTTCACAAAGCACCTCTGAGCTCACAGCCACTTCATTCTCCCCACAGTCTCTCTATGAAGGCTGGTTCCTTGCTCTCTACAATGTTTTCTACACCGCCTACCCCGTGCTGTCTGTGGGTCTTTTGGAACAGGTACGATACCACCAGGCTGCACCCAGTCCCTGTGCCTGGAAGGCAAAGGATGGGAGGACGGTGCTTGACCCCTCCGTGTCCCAGCAGGATGTGAGCGCCAAGAAGAGCCTGCAGTTCCCTGAGCTCTACACCATTGGGCAGCAGGACGAGCTGTTCAATTATCGTGTTTTCAGCGTGACGCTCCTGCACGGTGTCTGCACGTCGCTCGCCAGCTTCTACATCGCACTCTGGGCCTTCAAGGACCACGTTGGCAGCAGGACCGTGGGGGACTACGAGTCCTTCTCCATCACGGTGGCCACCTCGGCTTTGCTGTCAGTCCTTGTGGAGGTGAGAACCACTCTGCTCTTCCCTGTGTCTGAGCTGGGGATGAGTGGTGCACTGGAGGCTGTTGGCAAGGGATTGGAGGCCAACTGTCCAAGCAGAGCGTGGGTTGTAGGGCAAAGGGAACCTGGGCACGTTGTGATGTTGCCTGGTGCAGCTGGGGTGATCTCCCCAGGCCAAATGGAAGTACATCCTCTGGCCTTCACAAGGAGTCGTATGTCCATGCAGATCATTCTGGACACAAAGTTCTGGACGGCGCTGTCCTTCCTGATGGCCGCAGCCAGTGTGCTGCTCTTCTGCCTCTTCTCATTCCTGACCCAAAGCATTGATGCCTTCAGGATCGCCCCCACTGTCTTCCAATTTCCAGGTGAGGTGCCCCAAATCCCTGCAGTGAATTCCTCCCAGTGCCAGGCCGGCCCAGGCTGGGATCCATGCTAGGAGCTGTTCCCCCAGTAGACTATGTCTCCTCTTGGCAGCATCACATTCCTTTTTCTGATCCTCTTGTCCCACGTGACAGATTGACCATTTCTTGTTCTTGCTGTCTTGATTTTTGACTCTGGTCTCGAGTCACCTTTGTGAGTGTGGGGCTGTCCTCTCACCGCTGTTCTCTCTCTTCTCCACCTCTGTTACTTGAACACTTCCCCCAGATGCCACCCAGAATGCTCTGACCGACCCCTACATCCTGCTGGTGATCCTGCTGTCCCTGGTGGTGAACACCATCCCCTCGCTCACCGTCCGCTCATACCACGCCATCACAGGCAACACCAGCATCCAGCAGGTGAGGATCTGCTTCTGGGACCACCATCTGTGACCAGCAAGGGCACTGCTGGCGGTGTGATGAATGAGATTCCCTAGGGAAGTCACCAGGCCCCTGTCTCCTTGCAGAAGATCTGCTGGAAGGCCAGGCAGGAGCCAGAGCCCTCGGTGGAGCTGCGCACCCACGTCCCCCGCGGTTCCTTCCACCACCGTTCCAGCTACGCCTTCTCCCACCAGGAGGGCTATGCCGACCTCATCACCCGTGGGGAGAGCCTACGCACCAAGGGCACCCACGCCACCAAGAAGACCCACGCCACCAAGAGCACCCACACCACCACCGACACCTGTGTCACCGCAGCTCTCCATCCCCAACGGACAACCCCAGCTCAGCCCTCCCACCACAGCTGACCCGACCACATCCTGCTGCTTCCGAAGTGGTTTCCTCCTCTTGGGGGCACTGGAATCCAGTTTGGGTGTTTTTTGCTTGACGATCTCTGCACGGTGGTCCCCAAAGCCACGGGAGCACAGTGCCCCTTGTGCCATCCTATCCCCAGCAGCTCCCACTCCCCGTGTTTTGGGGGACACGCACAGCCCTTGGGTGGGATGCTGCAGAGCTACAGCCTGGGGACAGCAGGAGGACCACTGGGTGACAGGATCACCCTGGGTTGTTTTTTTTTTTTTTAATCCTCATTTTTATAATTAAAAGCCCCCGTGCCAGCGCGGGACACACACACACATGCGGGTGTGAATGACTAGAAAATAATTTATTGAAGAAACAGAAAGCTGCAGAAATACAACACACTCATGACCAGTAGAGGATGAACAAATAGAGATATTATTAATTATTATTATTATTTTTTCCCTCTTTTAATACCTGTCGACAGGCTGGAGTTCCGCTTCCTGGTAATTCCCCCTGCGTGAGTCATTGTGAAGAACAAGGAACAAACTCCAGAGCACACAGCACGGTTTGGATAAAGTGCCTGACACATAAGACTCTTTTATTTTTATTTTTTATTATTTTTTTTATTATTATTATTATCTTTTTCTTTTTTTTTTTTAAACCTTTTTCTTTTTTTTTTTTCTTTTTTTTTTTTTTTTTAGCATTAGTAAACAGCTTAAACAAATATAATTGCAAGACACGGAGGAGTAGCAATTGCATTTCGTAGGGTAAAACCTATCCCATGAGGTGAACGATGAAGCAGCAGCAAAAAAAAAAAAAGAAAAACTAACATAAAATAATAATAATAATAATAATAATAAAATAATGAAAAAAATCCAATTTAGTCGGAAGGAAAAAGGCAGTGGAAAATGGAGGGATGCGGCCCCCAGAACAGGAGGGGTGGGAGCGAGCAGTGCCTATTGCTATGCAGAAAGATGAGCAATGCTGCAGTGGGGCGGGTGGAGGGGGGAACCCGGTGCTGTGGGCTCCTCCTGGGCAGGGGGAGCTCTGCCTGACTTGTTGTTCTCCTTTAGAAGTGAAGAAATAATACAAAAGGAACCGAAGCGTCCGTACGCGCAGCCCCGGCCCCGGCTCCAGTGCCTCTTCTGCTCTGAGATGAGGGAAAAGGAGTGTGTGTCCCCATTGCCCCCTCGAACTGACCCAAGGATGAACCCGTGGGTTTTGGCTCTGGTCAGAAGGGAGGTGTTGCATACAGGATCTCATCCTGATGCTCCCAGGTTCGGCACTGGGAAGTGCCCAGTGCTGGCATCACACCATTGGAGATGTCCTCAGAGCTGGGAAAGCTCAGCTCCTGGCTGGGTTATCATGGGATGTCGATGCCTGAAGCTCAGCTTTGAGGTTCTGTTGGCCCTCTGCTTCTCCTCTCCCAGTGGGGATGGAGACATCACCTCCCCACTGCAAATATTTGTTTTTGCCCTAAAGGGAGAACCGGCCTGAGGCTTCACAAGTAATGGGATGACCCAAATCCCTGAAAACTTCCACAGTGGAGATAGGGCACAGTGACCAGGCTGAACTGTGGGGCTGGAGGTCCCAGGAACCCTCTTCTCCCTCATCCTTCATCAGCACGGAGCCCTGGGCTCTTTGCTTCCTGACAGCCCCCACCAGGCAGGAGTTGCTCTTGTTCTTGAGGTGCCCCAATGGGCTCCAGTTCTGCTCCTGCTCCCCACAGCACAAAAATGCCCTTTTGGGGCAACCCTAGTAGAGAGAATTGTCTTTAGGACAGAGTTTGGATTGTCATTACCTGCAGGGAAAAAAAAAATCTTTGGTATCGTTGCAAGTTGCTCCTCAAGGCATTTTGGTAGGTGTGGGCAGCAGGCGAGGCCGGATCCGGCACAGGGCAAAGACCCTTTGGTTCAGTGGGTGCTGGTGGGTGAAGGACAAGAGCAGCACTCAGCGCTCAGCTCCTCTGGGATGTTCCAAACCATTGGGTTCTTGTCCCAAGATGGGAACCAGTTGGACTCTGTAGGGTCCCAGGACTGGTGGCTGTGGGTTGGGTGTAAGCTTGGTGACACCTCTGTGTGGTTGGAAGCGAGGTCTGAGCATCCAAAGAGCAACACTGGGATGGACCTCCAAGCAGCAACATTTCCCTACTGGGAAAGGTCTTGCAGGAATTTCTGGGACTCAAAGGGACACGGAGCTCCCCAGAAGACACCAGGAGGGTTGTTTGGATGGATAGCCATGAAGAAGATGAAGACTGCAGGATGCTGCATTGAAGAAGCTATGATGCTTTTGGAGACCGCGCTGGTGGGGTGCAAAGAAGTTGAGATCTTGTTCCTTGAACTTTGGAGCCATATCTACTGACAGAGGTGAAGGATGGAGAAGTGAAGAGGCAGAAGAGGACAGAAGAATCAGCATTTCAAAGTAAAGGCAAGGACGGAGACAAGTCTTCAAGGCCACCACAAAGGAAAGCAACCCGAGGCCATCATACAATCACAGAGTGGTTTGGGTTGGGAGAGACCCTTGAAGATCACCAGTCACACTCACTGCCATGTGCAGAGACATCCTTCGCCAGACGAGGTTGCCCAAAGCTTTGTCCAACCCAATCTTGAACGTTTCCAACAATGGGGCATCCACATCTCTGGGCAGCCCGGTTCACTGTCACCATCCTCAACGTGACAAGCTTCCATCGCTCAGAACATTCGCAGCGTGGGGAGGAGGGCGGTGATGGGGCATCGGGGCCGTTTCCCTCATCTCAGAGCACATGAGGGTCCCAGAGCTTTGCAAACTCAGGTGGCGGCGGCTGATTGTCTCTGTCTCTCTTCTGCGTGAAGACACTTGGGTTTTGACACACAGATCTGGATAAAACACAAATTAAAATCCCCAAACCTGAGAGGCGCGGGATCCGGCGGGGTTGGTTTGGCATGGGTGGGCACACGCAGGGGTCCCATGCCCCGCATTCCTGTACCCGGTTTGCTGGGCGTGGGGTGGTGTGCCCCCACAACCCCCCTGCAGCCCCTACACCGTCCCCTATTGGGGCAAAGGAGTGTGCAGAGAAAGAAAAAGGAGAAAAGAAGCGGACGAACCAATGGAGGGAGAAAGGACAGCTCTCCCTCCCATCATTGCGTGACTCAGAGAATAAATAAATGCGGTGATCCATGCAGAAAACTCTTCATCAACCCAAAAGCCATGGACAAAAGAAGCACAGTTTGTCCCCTCCCTCTCCCACCCACCCACCTCCCCGAATAATTATTACATCACTTCAAGAAAGAGTATATTTTTTTTTCTTCCATGCATAAATCAAATTCTCATCTCGTCTTTTTTTTTTTTTTTTTTTTTTGTCTTTTTTCTTTTTTTTGGTCTTCTTTAAATTACATCTGAACACAGAACACGTATAATAAATACTCTCATACGACATGACTCGGAGGAAAGTAACACGTCTCAACGCAAAGGTATCGTCGTCGGTATTCCTTCATCTTTTTTTTTTCTTTTCTTTTTTTTTTTTTTTAAAAGGACTCGTTTAAATACGAAATCTGTAAACTCCGAGGGTCCCTTTTGCATCTTTCTCTCTCTCTCTCTCTCTTTCTCTCTCTCTCTTTCTCTCTTTTTCTTCATCGTGAACCTACCCAGCTTCCGTTTCCTTAACATTCAATACGTCTCCCATTGAACGCGTCAAAGAAATAAGAACATGCCGTCTTCTGCAAAATTATAATTTAACAGTATAAAGCTTCAAGTCACAAATTCCAAAAACTAGCTAAGTCATTATTATTATTTTTTTAATTATTTTTTGTGGGTTTTTTGTTTTTTTTTTCCTTTTTTTTTTTTTTATCACATAAACTATACATTAAATATCTTGAGGTATTTCAGAGAACATTGTCAAAAGCTTGTAAGGTCTGTGCTGGGTGGAAAAGAAAGGCTTTCTCCTGCATAGAGAACGTCTTTGGTATCTCAAGCCGTGTTAGGGAGAAGGGGTAGGATCTGGTCAAGGCAATAGTGCGGAGGGGATGGGGATGGGGGGCGAGCAGTGGGATGCTCTGATCTGCTCTCGGTGGGACGCAGGGGCTGAGGATGGCTCCCGGTGTCCCCGTGGTGGGGGTCCCATTGGGCTTGCCATTTTGGCCACATTTGGTCCAATTTTGAAGGAGCCGTTTCCCACAAGATGCATCAGACGGCCTTGGGGAGGAGGGAGCTAAGTGCTCCTGGAGGGCTTCACCCAGAAAGAAGGGGTGAAGTGTCTGCTCAACACAAAGAGTACAATTCTACCCAAGATTTCCCCGAACTCTGGGGGATTTCTGAGGAAGAGCATCTTCTCCTCAGGGCCCTCCCATTGTCACTTCCTAAAGCAGAGCTGCTCCCGTCCCACCCAACAGCAAAAAGAACCTCTGCGTGAAACTGGAAACTGCTGGAGCTCTTATCTCCAAAAAGAAGAAGGGTTTGGAGAAAGTTGGCGGTGAGAAACGCCGCTCATCCACTCTGCGCTACCAGAAAGGGAAAAGCAAGCTCCAATCTGAGCTGAGCAGCGAAGGGACATCCACGGTGGAACCAGCAAAGGAACATCCATGGAGGAACCCATGTCTCTAAGGTCACCTCCAACCTAAGCCACTCTACGATTGAGTTCCAGAGCAGAGCTGGCCATGATGCTGACCCCATGAGGACACCAAGACGCCGGGTCTGTGCTCTGGGGTAACTGGGGGACACTGGGGACATCTGAAAGAGAAACGGCAGTGAGAGGGAAGGGCGATGCTTTCCCTTCCAAAAGGACGAGGGTTTGGCTTTCTGTTTCCTCCATCCCAACACCCAAAGGCTCCGAGAGCTGCCAGGATCCATCCGTCCAGAGAGCTGAGGTAACAAGTGAATCTTCAGGACAAGAAAAGGAAAAAGAGAAGGAAAACTAACAACAACGAAACGAAGTGGAGGAGCAAAGAAATGGCCACACACCTTTGGTACAAGAAAAAGGCACTCATCGACCACGCCGCCATCCCGGGGATGCTCGCTCGCCTTCTCTCGCTCTCGGGGGGGAAAAGTGGGGGGAGGGAAGGGGGATGGACTTGCAGGGAAAGCGGCGCTGCCAGCACAGACCAGACAAGGCAACAAAATCTTTGGTATCAGACGTGATTTTCAAATCACAAAAAATTGAAAACTCAAGTGAGGTAGCCTTGATTCTCGGGTTCTCACTAGAAATGTCTTTGCATCCTTGAGGGCCTGTGGCATTGACTCTTTGTTTTCGTTTTTGTTTTTTTTTTTCCTTTTTTTTTTCCCTTTTTTTTTTTTTTTTTTTGGTGTATATATATATTTTTTGTTTGCTTGTTTCCTTTCTTCTTCTTCCCCTTATATTAATTTCATTTTGTTTCTGCGCGTTGTTTTTTCTCACTTCCCAAACCAAGGGTCCTCCCCACCCCCTCCCCACCCCTTCCCCTTTTTCCTGGCTTTTCAGCCCTTGAATACGACCCGATGGGGTTCAGGAAGCCAACCCCCCATCGTCACCACGTCACGACAAGACAAGAAGAAACGTCAGGGGAACGCCAGCGTCGGGGAGCGGATTGCAGGAGGCGGGTACGGGGAGGATGAGCTTCACTTTGCTTTGCTCTGCTGTTCTTTCTGGGTTCTTGTTGGCATGTGCCCCTTCCCAGCCCTTCTTCCTCCTCCCCTTCTCTCTCCCTCTCGCCCATCCGCTCCCCCTGGCAGTGGTCCGGGTCGTTGCATGGGGCCGTGCCCACCTCCCACCCGCCCCATTGGCTCTTTGGTAAATCAAGTCCCAAAATTCATCCCCAAACCATGTGGTGGTGGCTCAGGGCTTCGCTTGTAGGGTTTTATTTTCACATTCTCTCTTTCATTCTTCCGTCTTTTCGTTCCTCTCTCTTATTTTTTTTCCTTTGGGTGCTTTTTTTCTTTCTTTTTTTTTTTTTTTTTTTGGGTGTACGCAGACACTTTTTTTTTTTCCTTTTTTTTTTTTTTCCTTTCTGTTTTCCCTTCTTTTCAACAAGGTGCCTTCCTGTTACAGACAACAGATCGCTCTCAAAGTAAAGTGAATCGAAGAAACCATAGCGCTAGAACACAGACGGTACTATTTTACCCGCATCAATTCAACAGTGTCCCATTATTATTATTATTATTATTTGGGTTTTGAGGGTTGGCTTTGGAGGATTTCTCTTTCTCCCCAAGTGATGGGGGTGGCAGGGGGGACCCGGCCTTCCCCTCCATCCCCTCAGCCCTTCCCAGACACCGGGGCCCCTCGGATCATCATGGAGCCTGCAGGGTCAGGGCGACGGCCGAATGCAAAGGGTTTGACCTCGTGATTGCTTTTCATATGGCACAAGTCACCATCGAGAGCTCGGAGGGAACGATCGTTTTTGAAGCTAGTACCACTGCTCCAGAACTGCGCGTTTAAGGCAGGTTGTTAATTGGCACAAAAAAAAAAAAAAAAACAAAACAAAAAACCAATAATAAAAACAAATTATCTCGTCATTTGGTTTTGTTTCGGTGGGTCCTTTTTGGTGTATCTGCCGGTCTTTGCGTTGAGCTTGCTTGGTTGTGGTTTCTGTCGTCGTCCCATTGGGGTTTGGTTGTTTTGGGGTTTCTTTTTTCTTCCCCTTTCGAGCTCATCGGAGAGTTCTCCCCTTCTCACACACAGCACTTCGCCACCAGGTCCGTGGGGTTTTCCTTCTCCACCGTGCTCCGACGCCGCCTCCCGCCAGGGGTTCAGTTTGGTTTTTGGTTTTGCAATTTCTTTGGTAACAGAGACGAAGACAAAAGGGGGTCGGAGTAAGGGCACGAGTGCGTGTGGAGGGGAGGACGGGGCAAGACACAAAGCCAACAAAACTGCTTTGTCTGAGTTCATTCCTCAACCCGAAAGTTGAACCAGGAATCAAGTGGCGAATGCTGGAGCCAGCCCGGCCCCAAGCCGGCTGCCGGGAAAGACGCGATGCTTCGCTTCAAGTCTCTCCTCCCATCTCCTCTCAAACAATTCATGTTTTTAAATACCCGATTTCTGTAGCTAAAATGTGCTTCTTGACCTGCGTGGGCTCGAGGTGGAGCGGCCACGGTGCCGCTGGGGACGCTCAGGGGGACCCAGGGATGGGTCAGGGTGTGCAGAGGGTCTGGTGGTGGGGTGGGTGCTCCTGGGGGTTGAGGAAGGTGCTCATGGAGGGAGGTTGTGGGGCTGCCCTTGGCTGGGTTTCCAACAGCATCAAGGGAGAGGAGCACCCGTGTGTCAATGGCAAACAGGGTCCGGCTGCTTTGGGAAAACCTGCTGTGCCTTAGGGGAGCAAAAAGTTTCAGCAAGCGGAGACCTGAGGTCACCTCCAGGCATCCAAGTTTTCCCTGCTTACCCATCTTTGAATAACATAAATTTTCACCCTGGCAAGCTGGGGTTGTACCAGAGAGCAGCCCCACAACTTCACCTCCTGCATCTACCCCATCTTTATCCCAACACTGTGGGAGCTCTAAGGACAGTTGTGGTGGAGGCAGAAGTTATGGGGGGCACAGCAGGGGACAAGGTGCTCCTAACCCCAAAGACTGGACCCTGGCAGGGTGGGGGGCAAAGACAATCTTTGTGAGGTATCCCCAAGCAACTCCTTTCCCTCTCCTCCATCCCACATCCCACACTCCATGGGCATTTCCTCAGAGCCCTCCATGGGAAGGAGCCGGCCCAGCTACAACCCCCATCCCTGCTCCTCAAGCTGAGTGGAGGTGGCAGCAGGACACAGCCCCGTGACACCAGCTCTGGGTGGGGGGACTCACAGTGCCCAGAAGCACCCACCCCAAATGGGGCATGCGCACGAGGCGGAGTTGGCTTTGTCATGAGGAGGATGTCCGGGAAGGGGAAGGGAGGACTGGGGGACATCATGCTTTGGAGAAAGTGCTTGTAGAAGAAGAGGGGACCCCAGGGTTGGTGCCTGGCTCCTCCTGCCAGCGGTTCATACACCTCCTGCGGGCGTTCATGAAGAAGTTGCTGACGGTGTTGAGCTCCAAGCCCAGCTGCTGTGAGATGGTCATCTGCATCTCCTTGGACGGGCGCTTGTTCTCCTTGAAGATGGCGATCAGGGTGCGGCGCTGGAGGTCCGTGAAGACCAGCCGCTGCTTCTTGGGCTGCAGGCTCCTGTCTTTCTGCTGCTCTTGCTCTTTGCGTTTGCAAGCTAGATGTTCAAAAGAGAGAACAGGGCCATTAATCCATGCTGACCATCCCGGCCAGCCTGCAGGCTGCCTGGCTGCCTCCCAACACTGGGCCCTTCCTTCCCTCCAGGGAACCTGTTGGTTTTAAGCCCACCATTCCCTTGGCTGCCTCCCTCCTCATCCTCCCTGGGTCTCCCAAGCAGCATCGTGAGCAAAGCCTGGGGGAAGCCCAGCACCTCCAGTTACCTGCTGTCCCATTTCTCAGCATCTGCTGCCGACCCTGGGGTTAGAGACTGAGGAACTCCCGCGCTGCCTCTGCTCCCACAGCCTGGCTATTGGGGCTGCTCTGTTCCTAATTCATGGGGGTTATCTGTCAGCCTGCCTCATTCACTGAGCTCTGGCCTCCACTGCCTCCTCTGCAGATCTCAGCAGAGGACTCAGGGGCCACTTCTTGGCTGTCACATCCAGCTGCTGGCTCTGAAACACGGGGGACAGCTGGGGATGGGGATGCTGGGGACTGCAGTGGACATCTCACGGCATGGACTGGGTGACTGATCCTGTTTCCACTTCCTCTGGGAAGGGTTTTCCAGTCTCCGAAGGCTGAAGAAGAGCCAGAGCGGTCGGATAACCCAAGTTACTGAGTTACTTCAACCACTGGATCTGCTGGCATGTGTGTCAGGATGAACCAGCATCTAATTAAAAGCTTTTCCTTTAGCCTCCCTTGTGTCAGGACATCGGGTGCCCAGGGACTCAGCTGGGTCAGGGTTTGTGAAGGGCATGGACAAGGCTGGGAACACACTCTTCCTTTCTGGGAAGCTCACAAAAGAGTCACAAAAGCACCGACTAAAGGCTGTCTGAGGAAAATCCCACCCTTGCTCAAAACAGCAGCAGTTTTCAGCCCATGGGGTTTCTTAGTTTGGCTCCTCTTGAAAGGATTTTGCAGTGAGGGCACAGGTCACTGGAGACATTCACTGTCCAGAGGTGGGTGGAGGACAGATGTCCACTTGCAGGCAATTCCAGGAGCCTCTTTGAACTGCTGCATGGCTCAGAGGAGCCAGAGGCCAAAACTGAAAGCAGCAACAGGGCAGCACCATGTGTTCTCGTGGCTGGTTATTGCCTCGTTGACCTCCTGCCTGCCCTACAAACCACTGGCAAGGCAGAGCAGCAGGCAGCCGTGCAGCTGGGAGCAATGGCAGGGGGCTGGAAGCCACTTCTTCCTAGCTAGAGAACAAGCAATTACTCTCTCTGATTGTTCTCCATCTTCCCTGTGCTACGGGTCCTCTTTGCACCACCTTGAACTCACAGAGAAGGATGACAGACACCCCCTCCACCCGAAGCTGGGGAGACCTAGAGCTCAGCAAAGCAGGAAATTAATTTAACCACCTTTCCCTGCCTGCTGGGCTCACTCCCACTGAAGCACGGGGCCTTCCCCCTCCCTTACCCCCCTCAAAAAAGGGTTTGCCAAATGCCCTGAGTCCAGAGGCTGCAAAGCAGCACCCATGGGGCCGTGGGGCAGCCTGTCCCGGGGTTACCATCCTCAAACAGCCAGCAGAGAAGGGCTGAGTGGAAACCTACCCTACGACCGTCAGATGCTTGCAAAAAGAACAAAAACAAAACAAAACATAACAAAAAAAAAAAAGCCTTTATAGAAAATCTTTTTTTTTTTTCAGGCATTAATTACAAACTGAAAGAGATCCCTGCCCAAACACCCCCAATAATGAATTGGAAGATGTCCCCCCCACCTCCCAGTGCCCCCTCCTCCCCGTGTCCCCCTGGCATGCTGGTGTCCAGCCCCTGCGTGGACGGCATGTGCACCTCGCAGATACACACCGGGTACGCAGCAGGGATGCAGCAATGTGAGATGTGTGTGCCCCCATGGGAATTGCCTGCCATGATCCCTGTAAAGCGACCCGTCCCCGCTGTAGGTGCTGGACGGCCAGCCCATCAGCCAGCATTCTGGCTCTGCAAACCCACATTTCTCCTTCCCTGTTTCAATTATTACAAGCAATTATTACAAGCCAGTCACCCATTAATAACCCACAGCTCCGAGGCGATTGCTGCCCATCGGGGTCTTGCTGCTCAAACCACGACCCACAGCTCCAGCACCACTGCTGAGCACAGAGGCGATGCCGCGCTCTGCAGCATCCCGCGTTTCCTGTGCTCGTTTCTTTAGTTATTAATTTCTTTTCCTGCTGATGCAGCCCAACACCACCCCCCTCTCCCCATTCCCCCCCCCTTCCCCGGCCCCATCTAATTACAGCTCGGCACAGCACAAATCGATAGTGACGCTGCTCAGATCTATTTACAGCCGCGCACCCCCTGCGGAGGGTCCTTCTGCTCCCCCCACACCCCCCCCCCGGTGTGACAGTGGCGTCACTGACAGCGCTGAGTACAGGGGACAGCCTGGAGCCCTGCCCGGGTCAGCATGGAGAGGTTTTGTTTGCTTCACATCCCCTATTTTTCTGAGTCTTGAACTCCCAGTGACTCGTCTTTGGCTTCATGCCGTTCTCCTTCCCGTTGTCGTGGGTTCTCTGGGTCTGACAGAGGGGGACAGGGAGCCACAGTGGGGGGCACCCACATCTGCCCCCGAGTTATGCACCCAGCAAATGCCCAAGCACAGAGTTTGCCTCCTGGCTTCTCCCACAGCACCAGGACCAACACTGGGGTGAGGGATCGGAGCAGGGGGTGCTCTGGGGTAGCCAGTGCTGAGCCCACCCCTCCCCACCGTGCAGCTCTTCCTTCCTCCCAGCTCACTGAGCAACGTGTGCACCTCTGACACCTCAGCACCTCCATCAGCAGGGACCGGCAAGGAGAGCAGGAGTCTCAAGACAGGCACAGAGGCAATGCCTCTTAAACACCAGGCACACAACCCAACCAGCAGACAGAGCTGACCTGGCTGCAGAAAAACCACACACAGCAAAGCCAAGGAGCAACTCCAGCGAGAGGAAAGCCCTCAGAGAGCAGCAGCATCTCACCTACCTCCCCCCTGAAGGCTTCTGCCAAGGGGTTCTGCCTTCTCGGAGGCGAATGTCAGAGGGAGAGCGCTTTCCTTGACTTAACCTTGACAGCTCAAAGCAAAACATCTCCCGAATCATTTCTAAAGGGACATAATAGAGACGATCAAATGGCCGCTGTTCAGAAGCTGCGATTATGCCTCGCAGCGTGAACTCCGCGAAGCATTTAACTAATACCTGATGGCTTTGCAGGCTTCCGCAGCCTGCCAGACACCGCTTTCTCTATTATACCCTCAAACCTCTGTTTTCTCAGCCCCAGCGTGCTCTCCCTCTCCATTCACTTGCAATACAACCCGTAATTTTCTGCCCACTTTGCTTAAGTGCTGGTGATTTGTTGGAATCACAAAAGACAGCCGGGGGCTTTCAGAGCCGGCGTGCAGGTTTGCGAGCCGAGGTGAGGGTGAATAAAACCCCACCGGCTTTTCTCCGTTTCTCCCCCATCAAACCGGCTCGCTGAGGGGCGTTGGAGGGCTCCCAGGGAGGAGGCTGAGCTCTCAGCCCGGGGGTCTGCAGCTCGGAGCAAAGCGGGGCCACGTCTTACACGGAGCAGAGCCGACCTGGCGATGGCTGGACTGGATGATCTTGTAGGTCCTTTCCAACCCAATGAATCCACGGATCCCACAAAGACACTGACGTGATGCAGAGCAGCCGGGGAAGCCCCGCTAACCCGCGCATGTGGGAACGGGGTCGAGGGGGCTCAGAGGGGGGACCTCCCCGCTCCTGGAAGGGCAGGGGAGGATTCCCCTTCCCCCACCCCCTTCTCCCCGGGGTTCCCCACCGTGAGGGGGGATGGGCTAACGGGACGGGGCGGGGAGAGGCGGGGTCCCCGCGCCCGGGGGTGCCGGCACGGTCAGCGGGCACGGTGCTGATGGGTCGGGGACCCCGAGAGGTGTCCTCCGACCGACGGTGCGCCCGCACGGCGTTACCGCGCGTGAAGGGCCCCGCACCTCCGCCCCCCACCGCCATTTTGGGGTCCCCGCCCCCACCGCGCCTCCCCCGCCCCGGAAGTGGAAACGGTTCCTTCCGCCCCTCCCCGCGCCGTCCCCGCCGCGCTAGCGCCCCCCGGCGGCGCCCTCCGAGGGGCGGGGACGCGCGTGGCCACGCCCCCCCCCCCTACGGCTGACCAATGGCGCACGCCGGGGGAGGGCGCAGCCAATCAGCGGTCGCTCCCATCGCCCCGCCCCCTACACACGCAGTGCTGGAGGGGTCCATTCACAACGTGGGGGGGGGGGGAAGGGGCGGTCAGGCAGAGGGGCGAGGGCTGCCCCATGGGCTCTGTGTGCTCTGCCCCATTGCTGCCCGTTGTCACTGCGCACACAGCCCCATAGCTGCCCATTGTCACCGCATATACAGCCCCATAGCTGCCCATTGGCATTGCATGCGCTGCCCCATAGGTGCCCACTGTCGCTGCCCCACTGCCCCACTGCTGCCCATGATCATTGCATACACTGCCCCATGGGTGCCCATTCTAACTCCACGTCGTGCCCCATAAGTGCCCATTGTCACCTCATATACAGCCCCACCGCTGCCCATTGTCATGTGCTGCCCCATTGCTGCCCGTGCTCCATGTGCTGCCCCATAGGCACTCATTGTCATTGCATACACTGCCCCATAGCTGCCCAATGTCGCCACATATACAGCCCCATTGCTGCCCATTGGCATTGCATGCACTGCTCCATAGGTGCCCATTCTTACTCCAGTACTGCCCCATAAGTGCCCATTGTCACCTCATATACAGCCCCATTGCTGCCCATTGGCATTGCATGCGCTGCCCCATGGGTGCCCACTGACACTGCTCACGCTGAACCATAGCTGCCCATTGTCATTGCATGCACTGCCCCATAGCTGCCCAATGTCGCCACATATACAGCCCCATTGCTGCCCATTGTCATTGCATGCGCTGCCCCATAGGTGCCCATTCTTACTCCACGTCATGCCCCATAAGTGCCCATTGTCACCTCATATACAGCCCCACTGCTGCCCATTGTCATGTGCTGCCCCATAGGCACTCGTTGTCACCGCATTCACTGCCCCATAGGTGCCCACTGACATTGCATGCGCTGCCCCACTGCTGCCCATTGGCATTGCATACACTGCCCCATGGGTGCCCATTGTCACCGCATATACAGCCCCACTGCTGCCCGTTGTCATTGCATACACTGCCCCATGGGTGCCCATTCTTACTCCACGTACTGCCCCATAAGTCCTATTTGCACACACTGCCCCATTGCTGCTCATCATCAGTGCACACACTGCCCCATAGCTGCCCACTGACACCGCACACACTACCCCATGAGTGTCCGTCATCACCGCATACACCGACATCCCAATGGAACCCAGTGGGAACAGCCTTGAGCGTGACCCCATGCCCCCCTCCCTGCCCCCCCAACAGGGCTGAGGTGGGTGGGGGGCTCCCACCTTCCCTCGCTGGGAGCATGGAAGGAAGCTTCCTCCGTTCCCTTTAACGCTGACCCCCACGCGGAGCTGCTGCTTCTGGTAACGAAGCAATTAATCATGGCGAGCGCAGGATGGATTTGCAATCAGGGCCCCTCCGTGTTTCACAGCACTGGATGTGTTCCGGCCCCTGTGCTGGGGGGGGGGGGAGGGGGGGGCAGGAGGGGCTGGTGCAGAGCATTGATCCTGGGCGGTCGATTTTATTGAAACTCCCACGAGTGGCTTTAACTCCGCGTCGGATATTGCTGGCACATCAGTTTGATGGTGACGTGCCTGGCTGGGCTCTGCCCGTGGGATGTGAGGAGGGGAAGGGGACTGGGGGGGCTCTGGGATGGGGGGTGGGGAGACGTCCACGGGGTTGGGGGATGTGGGTGGGGGATGTGGTGGATGCGCGGGGTCTGCGTGGGGAGTGAGGGTGGAGGAAGGAAAAAAGGGAGAAAAGGTGAGAAATAAAGACCAAATGAAGAAGTATAGAGAAGGGGAAAGGAAAGAGAAAAGAGAAGGGAAAGGGAGCAAGGGAACAAGGGGAAGGGGAAGGGAAGAAAAGGAAAGAGGAAAGGAAAGAGGAGAGGAAAGAGGAGAGGGAGAGGTAGAGGAGAGGAGAGGAGAGGAGAGGAGAGGAGAGGAGAGGAGAGGAGAGGAGAGGAGAGGAGAGGAGAGGAGAGGAGAGGAGAGGAGAGGAGAGGAGAGGAGAGGAACAGGAACGGAACGGAACGGAACGGAACGGAAAGGAAAGGAAAGGAAAGGAAAGGAAAGGAAAGGAAAGGAAAGGAAAGGAAAGGAAAGGAAAGGAAGGAAAGGAAAGGAAAGGAAAGGAAAGGAAAGGAAAGGAAAGGAAGAGGAAAGGAAGAGGAAAGGAAGAGGAAAGGAAAGGAAAAAGGAAAAAGGAAAAAAAGCGAAAAGAGGAAAGGAAAAAAAAAAGAAAATGAAAAAAAGAAGATAAAAAGGAAAAAAGAAAAAAGAGAAGGACTTGGGGGGAAAAGGGAAATGGAAAGAGGAAAAGGAACAGGAGAATGGAAAGAAATGAACGAGGATGGCGATCTCCAGGTGGGTGTGTGGTTCTGCACAGCCCGGCTGCAGGCAGCGCACCGCTGCTCTTTGTTTTCACCCATTTTCCACCAGGAAAACTGTTTTGGTTTCAATCCGAAGGAGGGCAACTGATCCGGGGCAGCGTTCTCCCGTTTCCCTCTTTTCTCCACATGCGCAAAGAGGAAACACATCGGGCAGTTTCTCAGATTTTGCCCCGTTTTTTGAACCAACTGAAATCTCAAACTGCTGTAAGGGTCGGTTGGGTGGAAATGAGCACAGAAAGTGGCAGAAAGCTGCAAAAATGCCCCAAACTGAGCACAGAACCGCTCACAGCACCTCCTGTGTCAGTGGCAGCTCTCAAATGGAGCTATGAACCAACACAACGTTGGACCACCTCTGAGTTTAGGGGGAAAAACGCCCTATTTTTACAGCCCAGTGGTGGTAATGATGAGTTTAGCTTTAGGTTTGGGGACGTGGGAGGTGCCTGGAGCAAAATGCGGAGCAGAAGCAGCGGGGATCCCACATTTCACTGCACAAAGTCTCGGGGCCGCGAGAGATCTGAGAGAACCCCTTCCAAGGGAGGAAAACGGCGCCTGATCCCTCAAGTCTGGTCCAGAAAAAATAAATAATAATAATAATAGTAATTAAAAAAAAAAAAAAGAAGAAGAATGAAAGATCTCAGACGGGGCATTGATCGGTGGATCTATTTTCAGAGCCTTTTAGCGAAGCCTCATTGCAGGAAGGGCACTCAACGCCGGCCCCTCCATCTCAACCCACCGGTGCCTCATTGTGGGGGCTTTGGGAACGCAGCCCCCCAGCACCATCCCACCTCCATCCCTCTGCCCCAGAGCTCCGCCGTGGGGCTGAGCAGTGGCAGCCACAGAGCAGCAGCACCGCTATCTCCGCCAGCCCCTGATAGCATCACCCGTCAGCGGCTCCGAATACATTTGCAATTTTATCCCTAATGGAGAGAGTTTGCTCATTATCTGCTCTTTATCGGCCACGGGTAGCGTGACTTCCCACACAGGGGCATCGCTCCCTGCAGATCATCTTCCCACTCGAGGACCTGCCCTCTTATGAAGCATTCATTGCGTTGAATAACCCGGTGCTGCTCCGTTGCTGCGCGCCGGGAAGTCCCGCTGTCACCACGGTGCACATGGGGAAACTGAGGCAGGATGGATGAGGGGATGCTCAGTCACCGCTTGTGTTCCTCGTGCATGGAGCATGGGGACCAAAGCCAAACCCGTTGCCCCAGGTTTTGGGATGGGATGGGATGCGATGGGATGGGATGGGATGGGATGGGATGGGATGGGATGGGATGGGATGGGATGGGATGGGATGGGTTGGGATGGGGATGGGATGGGATGGGATGAGGGGGGGGACCTAGGTCCCTCTTTTTGTTTTCTGAAGGATGGAATCGCAGTGGGGGCATTGTCACATCCCTATGGCCGCCTGAATTCACGGTGACACCGTGCCCTCCCATCGCAGTGCTGGAGGGAATCAGGGCATGGTTTGGTCAGAGCTTGGAGGCTGAACCCTGGGGGGCAAGCAGGCAAAGAAATCGATGTTGCCTGAGCAGTGGGGCACAAAGTGGTACCCACAGGGGGTGGGGGGGGCTGGGACAGCAGCATCCCTGCCACATCTCACTCAGAGCTCATCCCTCCGTGCACCCACCCGCCCCATTATGGCCCAGCAAACCTCTCCAGGCCTGGATTTCACTGCCTGCCAAACGCATCGAATCCATTCAAAACGATTCCCCGGGTCCTCCTTCGCACCGCAGGAACCGCCGCAGCGGTGCACATCCCCACCGACACCAACACCGACCTGGGATTTCAGCTATGGGCACAACTCATAGAGAGCACTCCTGAAATCCCAGCTGCCCGCGTCCACCTTTTCAGCGCTCAGTATGGGGGAGAGCTTTTAACTGCTCCCTCGGTTTGAAGGCATGGCCAAAAGCACAACCGGGGCGGATCAGAATCCCAACCTCCTTTGTAGGGATGCCCACAGCCACGGGTGCACAGTGTGCAGCTCTGAGCTGGGAGATGGGGTTGGGATGGAGCCGAGGTGCAGCTCACCCCAAAGTCCCACAATTTCAGGGACCTGGAAAGCTCTCGTTGATCACAGCCACACTGAGGCTCTGCAATGGGAGCTTCGGGTGCCAGTGAGGTTTCCTTATGGGATCTTTGGTCCTTGTGCTGGTTTAGGGCTGCCAAACGAGCACTGCACGCAACACAGAGGTGGCAGCGGGGCCGGACTCCGCTCTCCTCCCACCTCCATCCATCCCTCCATCCCAACCCGGACATCACAAACCCCAGGGGCCGCTCCCGCCTGATCTGCCAGCAGCCCCGATCCCATTACTGACCCTCATTTTGTGGGCGCAAATCAGAGCCCCCACGGTGGCCCCTTTCCAGAGGAAAAAACAATCATAATAATAAAGAAAAAAAAAATCCAATATTCTGTCTGCCATCAAAGGAACCACTCCATAAATCTCCCCCTTTCCCCACCAGCAAGATGAATCCCTGCACTGTTACGATGATGACGATGATGATTCCTACACGTTCTCCTTTTTTTCCCCTTTGGGTTTCGACCCTCTCCCCCCCCCCCCCACCCCAGCCCCAGGAAATCCGCATCGCACACCCAGCGGCGCTCAATGGATTTTAATAGGTGTATTTTCAAATCAGTTCTGGGCCTTTCAAGACTTATCAGTTAAATGAGGTTTTTCGAATTGATTCAAAGGTCACCACTGCAGGAGTTTTTCTCTTCTGTTATCTCCCCCCCCCCCCCCACACACACACACCCCACAGTTTCATTGGGGAGAAAACAACCCCGGTGTTGTACGCCCAGAAATGAACAAATCCGACCCCAATCCACCCCCTAAAAAAGAAAATGAAGGGACATAGGGAAGTGGGTGCGTGGCAAAGTGAGAATGGGTTCGGTTTTGGGGTCACCAGCCGGCAGTGCTGAGGGTCCGGGGTTGAATGGGAGGGGTTGGGGGGGGGGGGGCAGCGGGGTTTGGGGTTTTTATAGGGGCGTGGGGGACGGAGCTCTCTTCGTGGTGGGGTAAAGAGGGGAGAAGGCGGATTTAATATTTAACCGGCGGAGCTTTATTGGCCCCTTCTGACGCGCAGATTAGGAGCAAACAGAGAAGGAGCTGCGGGCGGAGCGAGGCGGCCCCGGCCCTGATAAGGAGCGCGGGTGCGGTGCGGGGCGGTGCGGGGCAGCTCCGGCTGTCACCGTGCGAAACCCCGAGAGAAAAGGGCAGGGAGAATAAATAGTAATAAAGCGGTGGTGGCTTTCGCTTTTTATTTCTCTATTTTTTTTTCCCTCTCCTTTTAGAATTTTTTTTTCCCCTTCTTTTTCTTTTGTTTCTTCCCCTTATTTTTTCTTTTTTCTCCTTTTTTTTCCCTGTTCCTCTCTGCTTTCCTTTTATTCTCTTTTTTCTTTCATTCTCTTTTTTCTTTTATTCCCTTTTTTCCTTTTATTCTCATTTTTCCTCTCTTCTCTTTTTTCTTTCTTTCTTTTCTTTTTTCTTCTTTGTTTTTTCTTTCTTTTTTATTTTTCCTTTCTTTCTTCTTTTTTTATATTTACTTTCTTTTTTCCTTATTCCCCTTTTTTCTTCTCTTTTTTCTTTCTTTTCCCCTTTTCTTTCTCCTTTCCCGCATTTTTCTTTCTTTTTTCCTTTTTCTTTCTTTTTTCCTTTTTTTCTTTCTTTTTCCCTTTTTTTCTTCTTCCCTTTTTCCTCTTTTACGCTTTTCTTTCTTTTCTCCTTTTTTACTTTCCTCTTCTTCCCTTTTTTCCTTCTTTTTTCCCTTTTTTCTTTCTTTTTTCCCCTTTTTTTTCTTTCTTTATTCCCTTTTTTCTTTCTTTATCATCCTCTTCCTTCTTCCCCCTTTTCTTCCCTTTTCCTTCTTTACATTTTCTTCCCTTCTTTTTCCATTTTTTTCTTTTTCTTTTTCCTTTTATCTTTTTCTTTTTTTTTTTGTTCGTTTCCCACGAAGAAATCTGTTTAATTTTTTTTTCTCCCTTTCCTACTTTCTCCTTCTTTCCTACCACTATTTTAGAAGCGTGCGTTCCTCCCGTGCCCAGGAACGCTCCTTTCCCCTCCTTTTCCTTCAGTGAAACGATTCCCCCCGTCCCCCGGAGCCGCCCCTCGAAGGGCTCCAACGAC